>PVKA01017975.1:0-44725 GCA_004027165.1 Ctenomys sociabilis | reverse complement strand
AAGACTTCAATGACCACATAGGAAATATAAAGTTCATGTGTTGGTATATAAGTTTTGATCTACCTAGGTCTTAACCATCCAGCAGAAAAGTATAAAAGTATAAAAATGAAGTATACATCGTGAGCCCATAATATTAAGCTGAGCTGTAAATGGATATGGTCGACAATTTCTTTGAATAACTCCCTATGGTTGCAGAATGTTGATTGAATTTCTTACAGCACTTGTGTTCTGCAGCATATGTATGGGTTAAAAAAGAAGATAAAAATCCTTTTGTATATAGTTAGAACTTAGGAGATGTACACATGCCCACAGCTATAAGTAAGTTGTGAGCCCTCAGCCCCAAATCAACCCAAAAATCCTTCCTCACTGGCTTCCAGATCCTGTGGAGATCACTATTACCCGAAATCAGAACTTCAGGCCCTGATGGAAAGTGTGGAGGTCCATGAACCTGGGCAGCTGCTTTCTGCTCTTAGATGTTCAGTGCCCTTGGACTTGTCATTTTGCTACTCTGAGGTTTTGTCTTTCCTCTAAAATGCCTTGTTGGGCTGGGGCTACAGCTCAGCAGCGCAGCACTTGCCTGGCAAGAGCAAGGTCCTGAGTTGAGTGCTATGAATGAATGAATGAATTTTCCTTTGCCTGCATTTTAGAATATGATTGTGAATAGTTCTGGTAGACTATTCTGAAACAAAGATGTTAACTATATTCTAAAATGAAGTGACCTTACAGTCTTTAAATTCAAAATTAATATTAGTTTGTATAGATGAGATGGAGGAGAACATTTTTTTTTCCACAAAAGGTGCTTTAAACAATTTATTTAACTGAAATGGACTTCTATTTGTTTCAGAAGTGACTTCCTTTAATTTGATACATCTTTTCCCCATGATGATTTACAGGATATTCAAGCCAATATAAATATCTTATAAATATATTATTTGGGTATACACCTACACAATACCTCAGCAATCTTTCAGCAAGAAAAACACTGGAGAGTATGGACTACACACAATTACTAGGTACAGTGAACATCTGCTGCAAATATTTCTGAGGTAAGAAGGCACCACATACTTACTCAACTAAGAAATCCACCCTTACAATACAGGATGATTTTATTTTTACATGAGACCTAGAACACAAGCTGCCAGTTAGGTACTGAATGGCAGAGCAACACCCCCAGTTCATGCCATGAATTCATAGGGAATAGGTTCCAACAACTGAGGTTCTTTTCCATTGGTCCTCACAAAGTGCACTTCTCTGGGAGGGGCAGGCTGGCGCTTCAGTTGAATCCAGGTACCTTTCTCTTTGGCTTCCTTCTTTTTCTGATCATTTTCCTTGACATGTTTCAGGAAACTATCACGACTTTTTGAGTGTTTAATATGCTCAATACGCACATTAATCCTCTTGGCAAGTATCTTGCCCTTAAGTTGCTTGTTTACAACAATGCCAACAGCATGCTCGGTAACATTGTAGACTCCTCCAGTTTTGCCTGGTAACATTTGTGAGGCATTCCTTTTTGCACAGTACCCATTCCCTTGATGTCTACAATATCACCCTTTTTGTAGATTCGCATGTAAGTGGCCAAAGGAACAACCCCATGTTTTCTAAAAGGCCTGGAAAACATATACCGGGTTCCCCTCCTCTTGCCCTTTGTGTTAGTCATTTTGGCAAATTACTGGAAGATGGCAGTTCCGGCCGAAAGGTGAGGAGAACATTTTTGTTGCAAAGATATGATTAGCAGTAGCCCAGTGACACCCTGTCTCCATGGTATTACCAAATGTTTTCACTGAAACTAGTTTTGCTAATTGTCCGTGAATAGTGAAAATTGTTGGTATGAAATAACAGTATGGTTCACTTTTTTTGCAGAATGTGGAAACAAGTATATAATGTAGCTCATGCAACTAGAGTAAAATGAGAGGCCAGAGGACAACTCCTAAGAGTGCTGTGTAGGGCTGGTAGCTGGAGTTGTCAGCATATTTAAGAGACACATTGACCAGCTTTAAGAAAAGGATAAGCCAGCTTGTTGGTCTCTAGTGAAAAGATGCTTAATGTATTTGTTCAATGGTAAAACATTTGCATGTTCTGAAGACAAATTTTGAGAGGCTTTAGATCCATGACATAGTCTCATTCATGACATTAATAACTTTCACTTCAAGTTGACTGAAAGAAATGTGGTAATTTTTGGCAGTTCAAGTGATAACCTCAGTATTAGTTATCATTAATAGTCACACAGTAGTAAGGTTAACTAAACAGTTCAAAGTTTGATTGCCCTACACAACTCTGCAAATAACTTTACCACAGCTTCCTGTGGTTAAGTACAGATGATTCCTAATTTGAAATTTTTCAGCATGATGGTTCAAAAGCCTACCCACACCACTCTGGTTATCACTTTCAGTACAGTATTTGATAAATTACATGAAGATACTCAAACTTATTTTTAATTTTTTTTGGTTTTTCTTTGTATTGTAGGGAAGGGTCTACAGGGTGTTTGGGTCTCACTACTAGACCAGACTCTAGGTATCCACCTGTTTACAGCCTCCAGAGAGCTAGGATTATAGGAGCACCACCATGCCCAGTCTCAAAACATTGTATTATAAAATAGGCTTTGTGTTAGATGTTTTCCACCAGATGTAAATAAACAAATGTCTTAAGCTCTGAAAGTAGGCTAAGATGAACTGTGTCTTAGTTACTTTTCTCTTGTTGCTGAGATAAAACTAGACCCCTAGAATTAAAGGAGGAAAGGGTTAGCTCACAGGCAATGGAGGTTTCAGTCCATAATCAGCTGGCTTCAGCGCAGGGTGGCACATGCCACAGGGCAACTGTTCGTGGCAGTGGAAAGCAGCAAGAGCAAATGGGGGTGGAGCTAGAGAAAGCCTCTTTTCCTCCCTTGTATTGTACACAGTCGACCCGCCTCAGGGCGGGTGGAGCACTCATACCGGTAATCCCAACGTTGGATCATAAATCACAAATTCTAGAAGCCTGCCCCCATGACTGCATGAGGCTTTGGGAGGACATCTAGACACAAACCTTAATACTATGTTAGTTTAGGTGTATTAAGTGCATTCATTTATTTTTGATACAGGGCCAAACTATGTAGTTCAGGCTGGCCTTGAACTTATTTTATAGCCCAGTGATCCTCTTGCCTCAGCCTCCTGGGTGCTGGGATTACAGGTGTGTGCCACCACACCTGGCTAAACACATTTTTTAAAAATATTTTATTTATTTGGTACAGGGTCTGCTACTGCAGCTCAGCCTTGTAGTGATCCTCCTGTCTCAGCCTCCCCAGCCTTGGGATTACAAGGGTGTGCCACGCCTGATTTCAGTGGCTAGCACAACACTTACTCAGGGTTCTGGAGATCAAACGAGAGTCCTTGCACTTGCCAGGCAGGTGCTTAGACCATCGGGTTATTCTTCTAGAGCCCTAAATATTTTTGACATGTGGGAGCATGACCCCATTATAGATTTGAGGAACACTCATAATAGTAGTAACCCCACAAAGCAGTTCTGAGAATGATAGTGGACATAAGCTATGCGTAGCTCTGTCTGATGCTTACTGTTAGTCATTAGCTTACCAGGTTGTGGCAAATAGCAGAAATTGTCAATTGCTAACCACTGTTCCTATTTGATGTTGAGGTTTTACAAATTTATTGGACATTCACATTTTGCAGGATAACCCCAGTGTTCTGTGGTTGCCATCCTTGAGCAGCTAGGTCAGTCAAGTCTCATGAAGTACTGGGGCCCTCTCAGCCAGAAAAATCACACTGAGTCTTTTCCCCTCACAGCTCCACCAGCACTTGTTATGGAATGATTTGACGATAACCATTCTTTTTGGGGTGAGATGGAATGTCAGTGTTGTTCTAATTTGCATCTTTCAGATGACCAATGGTGTTGAACATTTTTTCATGTGTCTGCCATTTATATTCATCTGTGAAGGGTGTATTCATCTCAGATACCCATTTTTGGATTGGGTCTTTGAATTTGGGGGGTTCTGGTTTTTTTCAGTCCTTTTTACATTCTTGCACCCTTCTTCTCTGTTGGTGGGAGTGTAAACTGGTGCAACCACTGTGGAAATCAGTGTGAGGTTCCTTCAAAACACTAGGAATAGAGGTCCCATTCAAGCCTTCTCTTCCCCTTATGAGCATCTTCCTAGAAGAGTTAAAAGCATCATACCACAACCATATATGCGTACCCATGTTTATAGTAGCACAATTTGTAATAGCTAAATCTTGGAAACAATCCAAATGCCGATCAAGGAATGGATTTGTAAAATGTTTTTAAAATTTTTTATTTGCTGGAAACAGGGTCTTGTGATGCAGCTCAGACTTGTACTGATCTTCCTTGCTCGGCCTCCCCAGCGCTGGGTTTTTGTAGTATAATGGAGTACTAGTCAGCCATAAAGAAGTATAAACTGGAGACTTTCATGGGTAAATGGGTGCAACTCAAGACCTTACTCATAAGTGAAATAGATCAGACCCATATACATCATATTGTCTCACTAGTGTGAGAAACTGAATAAGATCCAAAATGTATAATATTGTGAATTGGGAAGAAAACTGTTCAAGACAAACAGATGGAAAGGGAAATATATATATATATATTTTACATGATAGTTACTCAGCTAGTTCATATACAGCTAGTTCATAGAAAAGATTTGTGCTAATATTGTTTGGACAATATCTTGCCTGTATTTTTTACTCCAAATAACCACCACAAAGACAACAATGTGCAATGTATCAATTATTGTAACTCTCCTACTAAGCTGTTTTGAAGCTTTTATTGTTGTCTCAGTTATCCTTCTCTTTTTGCTGGGATAAATACCCGACACTCAAAATGAAGGAAGGAAAGGTTTATTTAGCTCACAGTCACTGGAGGTTTCAATCCATACTCAGAGGGGCACAAAGCAGAGGGGAGCCTTTCATGGCCACAGCAAAGAGCAAGGAAGGGCAGCTCCCTAGCTGGCCAGCCTCCCTCACCTCCTTACATTGTAATGCAAATTACATGCCCCGGGCAGGTACAGCATCCATACCCACAAAAATCAATCACAAACTCCAGAAGCCCTGCCTTGACTGTATGAGGCTTTGGGGGGACACCTACACATAAATCATACAATTGTTTTTTTTTTCTCTTTAAAATTTAAAGATTTACCCTGAATCCCTGGAAGACTACATGCATGCTGAGTCAACAAAACATTCATAAATGACTAAATCTATTGTGAGTCTTTTGCGTTTATGTGGTGTAATATAAAAGCAAATCCCAAGCAAATAGCATTATTTTAAAATCAACTACCTCGGTGGTACCTCCATTCAAAAACACTTGCAAACAGAAGCTTTAGCGAAGTTTTTGTTTTTGTTTCTGAACACTGCATTGGATGACAAACATGATAACACCATCCTTTCTTTTTTTTTTCTTTCCGGTACCTTGGATTAAACTTGGGACCTTGTGCTTGTGAGGCAGGCACTTAAGCCACTGAGCTATCTCCCCAACCACACCATCTTTTTTGCACTAACATAAAGTGGCCAATTTCTTCATATTGTGGAACTAATCTAAGTTCTTGAAACACAGTACCACCGTGTATGGTTTGTGAAGCCATATTTATACTTGGATGATCTGTATAACTTCTGTGGGATATTTAGCTGCCTAAATTTCTTTGATACAGGACCTCACTATGCAGCTCAGACTTGTAATGATCCTCCTATCTCAGTCTCCTCAGTGCTTGGATTACAGGCATGTGCCAGCATGGCATGTGGTACTGGGGATCAAACTTGAGTCCTTGTGCTTGCCTAGCAGGTGCTTAGACCACCAAGCTGTCTCACCAACCCCTGCCTCTAGTTTTTGTATCTTTAGTAGGAAGAATTTAAACTCCAGGTAAATGGGAACATTTCCTGATAGTATTTATCAAGAAATTTGAACTGATCTTATATCCTAGAAATTACATTTCTGTAACTGGGCTAAAAGAGCTAGAAGTGATAAGATGTATGGTACACAAGTGAATGTGTGAGGTTATGTGTGAGACAGACAGTCTGGAAAGGAAGGTCATGTGCTTCTGGACTAATTTCTTGTCTTCCCCCTCTACACCAATAAGAGAAACTAGAATAAAATTACTTTTGAGAAAAGTGAGAAAGGGCCAGCCAAATAGCTCAGTGGATTAAAGCACCTGCAGGCCCAAGGATTTGGGATTCAATACCCAGGCCTGCCATGCCGGCCCATACCCCATTGGGCATGTGCCGTGCACCTGTAATCTCAGCTCTTGGGAGGCTGTAAATAGGCAAATCATTACAAGTTCAATCTAGTAGTGGGCCCTGAACATACTGTAGACCCTTCCCTAAAAAATATTTTTTAAAAAATGTGAGAATTTAATTTTTCAAAACTGCAATTTAGTCAAACTAATTTAGGTCACTAGTGAGTTCATTAGCAAATAAGTGGTCCATTTATATTTCTCATTTACACAATTCACCAGAAAGAGTAAGACACAAATTACTGTAATTAGGTCAGAAGGCAAAGTGTGCTCTATATACTAAATATAAGAAAAATGAAAAATGTGGCTTCTAATGCAAGAGATTCAATTCTGTAGGACTGAAGTCTAGAAGACTGCCAGGTGCATGTTATGTTAGACTGGTGATTTACCTATATGCTAACACATTGTTGTAGCTCTCTGTCACTGTGCCAAAATACCTGAGATAAGCAATTTTTTTTTTTTTTCAGAACCAGGCATTGAACTCAGGCCTTTGCGCTTGCCATAGAAGCGCTTATTCCACCGAGCTGTCTCCCCAGACTGTTAGAGATAAGCAATTTAAGTGAAGGACATATTTATTTTGGCTCACAATTTCAGAGATTTTAGTCTGTGGTACTTGGTTCCATCACTATGGGTCCGGGATAGGACAAAAGATCATGGCAAGGAGCATACAGTGGAACAAAGCTATTCACCTCTTGGCATCCAGGATGCAAAGAGAGCTCTCGGTTTTATAACAGAACTCTCTCAAAACTAACTAATCGGTGAATCTTAGATGGATTAATCCTGTGATGAGATTAGACCTAGTATGGTTTGCATCTAGATGCCCTGCTCAAACCCTCATGAACTCATAGGTGGGGCTTTTAAGAGGTGACTAGATGTAGGGTGTGTGCATATGCATTAAGATCATATGAGTTAATTTAGTTTAACATTAACCCACTGATACGATTAGCTTAATTCTGTGTGTGGATAATAGGAAGCCCCACTTCCTATAAATGGGTGTGGGTGACACCCATTTAGAGGCTTATAGCCTGATGGAATGAAAGGGAAAGGGAGGCTCTCTGTTGCTGCTTTGTTGCATCCTGTCCGCCCTGCCATGGACTGTTTCTCCGTGCCATCCTGCCTTGGAACCAGCCTACTATGACCTGAAACTATGAGCTAAAAGAAACCTTTTCTCCTTTAGCTTATGGGTGTTGGGTATTTTGTCCCAGGAGTAAACAAAAGCCCTCATGTTCCATGCACATCCCAGAGACCCCACTTCTAAACACCTCTACAGTGGGGCACTGGGGATAAAACCTTCAACACATAAGCTTTTGGGGGAGGAAGATCCAAACTATAACAGATATTGGAAACTCCAGAAAATTTTAAAAAATTTTTTAAATGCTTGACTAGTTTCATCTACAGCTTCAAAGAGAACTTCCATAAGTGTTTAATCATTTCCAGTTCAAATCTAGAAGTAATGTTTTTCATTAACACAGTATGGTGGGTCAGCTCTTTCAACACAGAAATCCCACTACAAAGGAAGGAGACAAAGATGGGGAGATCACCATGTAGCAAAAGAAAATCCCTAGAAAGAAAAATATTCTCCAGTGATAGACACTGACATTTATGGAACACATTTCAAAATAGTGGCTATTATGAAGAAATCTCATCTCGTTCTTCTGTGATAAACCTTGTGGGTTCTTTTATGAACATTAAAACAGCATAAACAAAAAAAAGCAGCATAAACAGTTTAAACAGCAAAGCTATATTGAGGAACGTGGCTTCAGGTTTAAGTAATCACTTCTTGTTTTGCTGTGTTTTGATGAGCACTAACACTAATTAGAGCCCGGCATCTCTTGAGTAGCAGGAGCTGCCAGCCATTCCCATCATACCCTGCTGTAGAATGAGTGTCGGTCCGCGCTGCTATGATCGCCTCCTTTATTTTCCCACTCATGCCCTTATCCGAGTAGCGCTTGGGTCTCTAGAGGCGGGTGCACCTGTACTCCGGTGCTCATTAGTCCAGCTGCCCTTGACATTCACCCCATCCCCCACCCCGCTTTTTTTGTTTATTTTCCTAACATCACAAATTCTCTACTTTCGGCCTGCAGTGCTTTTCAAGTTGATGACTTCGGCTGTTTCTGATACAGAATCTGCACTTCCATCTAAAATGATCCTTGTTCATTTCACACTGAGGTTCACAGATGTGAAGGGAAGACCTGCATGTGATGGTGGCCTGGGCCAACAGCTCAGCTTACATGGGGGACCAGGTTGAAAGAAGGTCCAGCGCTTCCATCAGGATCTAAAGGTTTAACTTCAAAAGTTTTGGAAATCAGCTTCTTCTTAATATTTCCAATTGTCCCCAAAAAAAATGAAGTTAGCATTTGCACAGAAAATTTTATACTTATTGATTCTTGTTTTAGTAAAAGACTAGTTTTCATGGCTTCCCGACCAGAAATACTCTGGCTCTTGATTAATTAGCTCTGAAATGTCTCTTCTTTTTTTTTTTTTTTTTGGGCAGAATCGGGGATTGAACTCAGGCCCTTGCACTTGCCAGGCAAGTGCTTATTCTACTGAGCCATCTCCCCAGCTGCAAATGTCTGTTCTTGACAGGGTGTTTCACATCAATATCCTTCACTTCCATCTTTCCCTGCATGCTCCTTATATCTGAAGGGAGAAAATGGGAAAAGGGGATTGTTGCATTTTTACACTCTGATATATCACACAGAACCAACCTCCCCTACCTCATATCCTTCATGGCCCAATCTTTATCCTGCTCAAGTTTTTGTGCCAGGAATTGAACTCAGGACCCTCAGACAGGTACTATGCCGCTGAGCTACATCCATCACTCCCTCCATGATCTTTTTTATTTTTCCCTGTAAGGTACAATGGTCTTGTCTTGTGCTGCTATATCGAAGTACCATAAACTGGGAGACAACCTACAAACAACAGAAACTTATCTTCCTTACTTTGGGACTCTAGAAAGTCCAAGATGAAGGCACCAGCAGAGTGGGCATTTGGTGAAGACGTGCTTCCTTCTGGATGCTGGCTGCTTGCTGTGTCCTCATGGAGTAGGAGGAGTAGACAGGCCCTTGGGCCTCTTTCCTAAAGGAATGAATCTTGTTCACAGAGCCCCTGAGACCGAATCCCCTCCCAAAGATTCTGCCTCCTCACGCTCCCCTCTCCAGGCATATGAAAGCATGGCCTGTAGCTGCAGGCATTCTAGCCACAGCCACAACCGCACTTCAGTTTTAAAATATACTCCCCTCACATTCTAGCCTCTCTAAAAGAAAGAATGGATCTTCAATTAACAATTTATTTTTCTTAGTGGTACTCAAAGATGTTTTATATTTATTTTTTTATTTTTTGGCAGAACCAGGGATTGAAGTTAGGCCCTTGCGTTTGCCAGGGAAGCACTTATTCCCCTAATAAAGGCGTTTTTAAATCACTATGGTCTGAATGCTTATCTCCTTCAATTCACTGAAACTTACTTGGCATTTTAATAGTACTGAAAGGCGAGACTTTTAAGAATTGATTAAGCATGAGAGGGGGCACTGGCCTCATGAATGTGTTAATGTTGACAGTCCAGGGAAAGGATTCACTTAGCATCTCTCCGCCCCCCTTCCTTTTTCACTTCTATCTTTGCCTTGGGATGACATAGCATGCAGAGCCCAGCCAGATGCCAGGTCCTGGGTCACCAACTTCCCAGGCTCCAGAACTGTGATCCAATGACGTGAGTTTATTATAAATTACCCTTTTCATGGTGTTCTGTTCTGGTATCAAGAAGCAGACTAAGACGTCAAAGGTTTCTAAGTTGTATGGCATTCAGTAAACATTGTTAGCATTTATTAAGGGCTTACTGAGCTCCAGATAGTACTGCAGGTTCTAGGCCCCTCTCGTTCATCCTCCACAAGAACTCTTTGAATAGGTAGGGGTAGTTTTTAACCTTAATTGACAGCAACTGAATCCTGGTGAGGTGAAGAGATTTGGTGAGTGGCAGAGCCAGACTTCAGCCACAGACTTGTTGGACGGAGCTGTGGTTTTTCAGTAGGTTCCATTTCACCAGTTATAAGTGAGACAGAAGAAACCAAAGGAGGGGACGCATGGGCAGGGGAGGCCTCTCTAAGCAGCCCAGATGGGGTCAGGGATGTAGCTCAGCAGCATAAGGGTCTGTCTGGTCAACCAAGGTCCCAAGTCCAATCCCTGCTACCCCAGTTCCACCCTAGAAACCCAGGTCAAGTGTAACTTGGTTGGGTGCAACAAGCTGGAGGGATTTGCCAGAATACTTCCCAGGACCGAAGTGTGATAAAGCATGGGGAAGTGGATAAGGCATGTTGTCTCAGGACAGAACTGGGGACCAGAATTTGAGGAGACCTTATGACTCCAGGTATAACCTTTCTTTTCCTCAGGGTGTCTCCATATTCCCTCTTCTCATAGCTTCCATGAGGAAACATGGCCAGCAGGTCTATACTGTGCTGGACCTAGGGCCTAGTGGGGCAGTGTATCCATAAGGATTTTACTAGAGAAACAGATATAACACAAGATATATAAATGTATAAGAAATTATGAGATTGGTTTATGATGGTCAGCCACAGAGTTAGATAAGGAAGCATGCAGGAGGTATCTGCACATGGGAGACTCAAGAATCCAGTGCAAGGTCTGGAGCTCACTGCATTATTCCGTGCAAGTCCCTATCAGCACAGCGACAGGTCTGATACAGAAGACTGACAAGTCTATGCTGGAAGGCTAAAGGATTACAGGCAGAAGCTAAAGGAGTCTGTGCTAGAAACCAGGCGATGACATCCAAGCTGAAGCAAAGACTGGAGCTCCTCTGAAGAACAAAGGATGGGAAGTCCATCCATGCTTCTTCATTTCCCTTTTGTATCCTCTAAGTGATGAGCCATGCTCCTCTATACCCTAGGGTGCAATGTTGCCGAGCCAATTTAGTTAAGCTTCTAAATTGTTCAAGTTCACAATATTGACCACTATGGTCAGTCTGTCTGTCTCTTATCTCTCTCTCTGTCTCTCTGTCTCTGTCTCTGTGTCTGTCTGTCTCTGTCTCTGTGTGTCTGTCTCTGTCTGTCTGTCTGTCTGTCTCTCTCTCTCTCTCTCTCTCTCTCTCTCTCTCTGCTAATCTTTCTCTTGCGAAGACACCAACCAGTAAAAGTGAAACTTCTTGGGACCATCCCAGCAATGTGTGTGAACCGGAGAGGGGAAGTGCCCACTTATTTTGTAACACATAGCACTAGTGTTATGTTATTAATTTATCCTTCCTTCACACATTTCTTGAGCACCTCTGAACAAGACCTTGCAGGTTAGTACATAACTAGTTCTGGACACCATCTTGCATCTCAGCTAGGAAACCAGAGGAATGGCAACCATCTCTCAGAGGTATATGTGTGTGTATGTGTGTGTATATGTGTGTGAAATTGACAAATTATGATTTAGCTCAAAACAAATAATTACATCAGATCAACTAAGGGGATCTGCTCTCTGACTCTCCAATTAATAATGCACAGCTCCATCATCTTTTCAGTGAGTGCTACTCAAATTGAGACCAGGCACTTGCTCCTGTCCTATTTTGTAAACCAAAAGAACCCTGCAGTTAGACAAGTACAGAGTAAGCATTTAGGACATTTTTCAATAAGACAGAGTTTTTTTTATGTCTGTTGAATCTAATGAAAAGAATAGAGCTTGTGTTTTGCATGTCTTTTTAAAATTCAGTTTTTCTGGTAGTTTATTATGTTTTAAAACATTCCCGATCCACAGTGCCTTTGAGACAAACGGCTCCTTCCACATATAGCCTGAGATGCACTGCCCTGAGCCCCTAAGCAGATGCCCAAGGCACTCCATCGAGCACCAGTCTTACACCCAGCAGCTTCCAGAGGGCCTGAAGTACTCCCCACGAGCCAGAAGCAAGCCCAGCGCTGCGCTCCAGACTCCTCACTCAAAGACAGGCTTCTTCCTAGATTCTTGGCCGCTTTCCCAATTTCTGCCAGCAGGAAGCACAGATAAGGAAGCTTCAGAAACCAAGATCCCTCCCTTCATAGTCAGGCAATAAATCAGATAATTGCCTTTTTTCCGGAAGAGAAGCTTGAGTTCACGTGAAATAAATCCACATCATGGTGAGTTGGCCACATGGAAACACAGAGCCTGAGTGCTCCCCGGATGTCTTCTGAGCCAAGTGTCACGTCTGCATTTCTAACTTTTAAGAGAGATAGAGTCCTGAACTGACACAATCACAAATCACATGACAGAAATCCTCAAAAAGCTATCCTGGTATCATCAGGCAATGCCTGCAATAAAATCGGGCATCTGGAGTGGGAAACCAGCCCTTTAGCGTTAACTGCCTCATTGTTCCTGCAGTGACTATGGGATGTCAGACGCCTTGGTCTGATTTTTCCCAGGAAGATGAGGCCATGCCCCCAAGAGGGATCCTTCATCCAAACAAGGTGGCTTCCTGAGGTCCGAGGGGATCCAGTGAGCCACCCCCTCAACACTATGGTTGACTGAAACTCAGCTGTTCTCAGTGCATAGCACCACATTTCCTTTATTTGTAATCTTAGCTGTTCTTCTATGTCTTTAGTTGGCATTAGATTACAGTTATGTCACCACACATTCATTCTTTCTCTCAGCCCTCACATGAGCACTTGCCACATGCCAGGAGTTGTTCTAAGACCTCACACCATAGCTGCAAACAGGACAGAGTCCCTGATCTCAGAGCACTTTGACAACTGTGTGGGACTTTGTAAGTCACCCTAAATCAGTTCACAGAAAGAGGTAGAGCAACGAGTGCACAAAATATTTGATGAGAACCGTGTGCATACTCCTTTGCCTTTCTCTCCTAAGTTATATAGGACCTGCGGTCTTCATATAGATTTTAGGCTTCAGAATTAAGGAATTTATTTATTTATTTATGTATTTATTTTTTGTGGAACTGGGGATCGAACTCAGACCCTTGCGCATGTCAGGGAAGCACTTATTTTACTGAGCTATCTCCCCGGCCCAGGAATTTCAGTCTAAGTATTTGTAAAGTAAGTGATCTTTGGAGCTAAGTGTCCTTTTCAATAAGCTGACTTTTAGGCAAATAAAATGAGGGCAGTTCTGGTCTCACTGCTGAGCCAGAGGTCCCATGATGACAGCAGTGAAAGACAGTCAGTTGGAAGAACGGAGAAAACGGCTGCCATGTCTTGGTTGGCTCTTCCACTTGAAACAGATGGATCTGCATCCCTGGATGGCAGATAGAGTCATAGTCCTCTGAGAGAAAGAGCAAAAGAAAGTCCCAGGCTGGCCCATCAGAGTAGCAGGCTAATGCGTAGAAGTCACTACTGCCTCCATTCGCTCGTACTTGTTACCCAGGGACGTGGGTCTCTGTGGGTATACCCAAAATTGATTCAACAATCACTGATGTCTGTGTGCCACAAACCTTTATAGACACTAAGTGCATATGTCAGTGAACAAAAGTCAAAAACCCCTGAAAACATGGATTATATTCCAGGAGGGGAGAGAGAAAAACAAATAAAGTTTATATGTGGGATCCACATCTATTGATTACTCAACACCAGAATAGAAATATTTGGGGGGAAAAAATGTATCTTCACTGAATATGTACAGACTTTTCCCTCCTTGTCATTATTCCCTGAACAATAAAATAAGGGATGGTCAAAATATATTCAAAATTTTAAAATATTATTACAGGGGCTGGGGAAATAGCTCAGTGGTATAAGCACCTGCCTGACAAGCGCAAGGTCCTGAGTTCGATCCCCAGTTCCAAAACTAAATAAAAAATAAAATATTATCACAATGAAAAGTACATTTCCATCAACCCCCCCCTCAAAATAATCTTATCCCATCATTCTTGCCACCTTTTGAAACAGTTCCAGAAGTCCTCTTTTGTGAGTGTCTTTATGAGGCATGGTTAAAAAATATAGTGAAAAATTAATAAAGAAAGATCATACTGTGAAAACAAATTACCCTAATAAAGTGTGTGTGTGTGTGTGTGTGTATATATATATATATATATATATATATATATATATATATATATATATATAATATGGGGCTGGGGAGATAGTTCAGTGGCTTAAGTGCCTGCCTAGCAAATGCAAGGTCCTAGGTTCGTATTCCTGGAGCCAAAGAAAAAAAAAAAAAAGCAAGTACTCTGCACAAAGACAGTCTAGTAGGATTATGGTCTGACCTCATGCACCTAGATCTGGCACTCTGTGACCTCTGGTTCTGCCCCAAAGTCAAACTAACTATGAAAGGTAAATGTTTGAATCAACTGAGGATAGCAAGGCAGCCAAAACAGTGCAACTGTAGACATCCAGGAGAGAAGACTTCCAGAACTTCTTCAGAAAGTAGCAAGAACAGTGCTACAAGTGTGTGCAAAGTAAGAAGGAGTATGTTGGGAGGTTCTTCTGGGTTGTGTCTAGATATTCCCGCAGAGCTTTACGCAGTCATGAATGGGGCCTTTTCAGAGGTGGCTTGGCACCCTCCTGATTCCAGTAGCCTGGATACAATATAAGCGACAGAGAGAGGTTTGTCTTGTCCCTTGTGCTTGTTAGTTTCTGCCTACCATGAACTCTTTCTTCTCTGCTGTGCCACCCTGCCTTGCAACCAGCCAGTTATGGACTGAAGCCTCTACAAACCATGAGCTAAACTTGTAGGTGTTGGATATTGTCTGTCACAAGGCAGAGTAAAACAGGGATCAATGGCAATGTGTCTTTTACTGTAATAAGTTCCTTTAACTTAAACGTTTTCTGTGGCTTGGGACCTCGCCTCATTCAGTACAGCAACTATTCACATAGCATTCACTGAACAGTGTACTAGGCATTATAAGTAATCAAGACATGATTTCAAATGTAGAAGACTGCTAAGCTATATGCAAATGCTAGACCATTCTATAGAAATCAAGGATTGAGTTACCACTGGTTTTGGTATTTGTCAAGAGCCCTGAAACTGATCTCTTAGAGTCTCAGTTACTCTTCTCTCCTTGATGGACAAAATACCCAGCACTCAAAATTAAGGAAGGAAAGGCTTATTAGCTCACAGTCAGTGGAGGCTTCAGTCCATACTCAGTTAGGTCTAACACAGAGTGGTACATGGTAGAGAGCAATCCTTCATGGCGGTGCAAAGAACAGACAGCAAAGGGAATAGCAGCAGCTCAGACAGCTGGCCAGTCTCTCTCCCCTCCTTACATTGTAATGCAAATTGCCTGCCCAGGGTAGGTTCCAGCACCACACCCACAATAATCAGTCACAATTTAGAAACTGCCCCCTGACTGCATGAGGCTTTGGGGGGACACCCAGATACAAACTATAACATTCTGCCCCGATACCCCTCAAGGTCTCATGCAGTCATGGAGCAGATTTCTAGACTTTGGGTTTCTTTTTTTTGGAGGTTGGGGGACAGCCAGCTCAGCCTGCCCTGAGAATGGAACTGGCAAGGTATGTGGTGCCAGGATAGAGCCTCAGTCCCTTGCCTGCCTGAGCTTGCCTAAGTAGGCGTATTAGACGACCGAGCTCTCTCGCTGGCCTGGATTTCTAGATTTGGTGATTAATTCATGATTCGGGCTGGGATTATGGGTCTGAGTGCTGCTGGGATTATGGATGTGAGTGCTACACCCAGCCTGGGACAAATATCCTGAAGGCAATAGAAGGAGAGGAAAGAGGCTTGCCCCTGCCTTTGTTGCCACTGCTCCTGCCATTGTGTTTTGCTGTTTTCTGCCACCATGAACTGCTGCTCTCTGCCATGTGCCCATCTGCCTTGGACCCAGCTGAGTACGGATTAAAATGTCCACATACTGTGAGCTAAATAAACCTTTCCTTTCTTCACTTTGGGTGTCAGGTATTTTGTCCCTCCAATGAGAGAAGAATAACTGAGACACCTAGGGATACCAAGGGAAGACTACACATCCACAGTCTGTTAGCTCCAGGGGACACATGCTCCAGGCAAATGTGAGGGGAAGAGCGAGCAGGAAGGTTATGTTGAGGTATGCAGCTTCAAAAAGTGTAGCCAGTGAGGCACAACTAGGCTAGAAGTAAAAAATAATAATAATAACTTTTAAATACCCTGTGTGTTGGAAAGTCACGGTTTTGCTTTGCACACAGCCACTCCTAGGAGCCTCATGCACTCATAGGCAGAAGCTTTGAAGAGACTGGCAGATGGGCCTGCTAGTACTGCCTCGCTGTTGGGCCTGGGCCCTGGTTAGAGAGCCCCCGGGGCAGGGGCCAGGGCATGGAAGATGCACTCTTTCCCTGGCCCCCCCTCCTTCTTCCTGACACGTGCTGTGGCACAAGCCGCTTTGTCCCCTGGGCTCTTGGCCATTTCTGCCATGAAGCCAGCCACCTGGGGACTGAAAGCACTGAAATGTGTGAGCCCGAATAAACCTCTCCTCATTTAATTAAGTTGCAAAGGCCAGATATTGTAACTCAGTGATGAAGGAAGTGACTAAGACAGTAATTCTTAGGCCCTTAAATACCTTGAGTCCAATAGAAAATAACAGCAGCTTTAAACTATTGCATGTGCTGGTTTTTTCCAGCCCCAATTTTGCTTCCTATATCCCAGGACGTGGAGGGGTCCTGGTGTTCTTCTAAGCAGAAGGGCACATACCGACAACAGCCGCTTCCCAACCTCTGCTAGAGGTGCGTCTCTCAGTGTCACTCCTCAGTGGCCTCCGTCACTGGCCAAGGTTCTTTGCTCAGTACCAGTTTTGTTTTCTTTCTTTCTCTCTCTCTCACTTTCTTCTTTCTTTTCCTTCCTTCCTTCCTTTCCTCTCTCTCTCTCTCTCTCTCTCTCTCTCTCTCTCTCTCTCTCTCTCTCTCTCATTTGGTACAGGGTCTCACTACACAGCTCAGACTCCCCAGCTCTGGGATTACAGGTATGCGCCACCATGCAGTCTCAGTACCGACAGCGTGCCCAGGGGCGAGGCCGGTGTGACGTGCAGTACCGTGGCCCCAGTTTTGTTTTCTAATAATCTTTCCCCAATTTAGTTGACTGAATCTTTAACAGTCTTTAATGGTGACTCCTACACTGATGAAGTTCAATGGAAAAGTATAGCTGTGGCAACACACTGTGTGAACACACACATCTTAGGTAATTAGCTCTTCCGTAAAATATGTTCTAGGGGGCTGGGGAGATGGCTCAGGAGAATAAGTGCTTCCCTGGCAAGCACAAGGGCCTGAGTTTAATCCCCAGTTCCGAAAAAAAAAAAAAAATCATGTATTGCCTGACAACCTGAGAAATAGGGTTGTCACTCAGACTTCTCAAGGGCCTCTGCATTCCGCACTTGAAGGAGGTGGAGAGGGAAGGCTCCCAGCTCATCACTTCTTCTCTGACTCCTGGCTCTGCCCTGAAGCCATCCTACCACCTCCTCTCACCAGTGGTCCTGCCCAGCAGAAGCTCCTCCTTCTTCTCAGCCAGCTCCTGCAGCCCAGCTCTATCCAAGCCAGAGTCCACCTCTGGAATGGCAAACCTAATGAGGTGACTCGTCTATGCTGTGGACTCGATCCTGAGATAATGTGGGTAGGAAATTCAAAAGGCCCAGTTCCTGAAGCATAGTAAAAAGGGCTAGGGCTTCAGGGTTTGGGCGAACATTAATTTGGCCAAAGGGACTCTTTGATGGGCAGCAGTGTGACCAGAAGAGGCTAAGGGTGGGGCCCAGGGAAGGGTCCCCTTTGTCTCTGGGAAGAGCAGAGACTCAATGTGTGTACATCTGCCATGGTTAACGTTGGCGCCTGATAGCCGTCAGCATCAGCACCGTCATACACACTTCTGTAAGGGCACCTAGGTCATCTCTGCTCATGTCCCCATCACTAATGTGACATCTTCAAACCACAGGAGGTAAATACTTACCAGGCACTTTATTATATTTTTGTAGTGTTAAACCTTTGAATAAATATTGTTAACAAAACACTTTGAAATGGTTTATGTTGGCTTTATTTCACTGATTTTGAAACCTAATTAATTATAGAATGTGATTTGTCAACTATTACCTCTTACAACAAGGTACTATATTTTCCCACCGTGCATAAGTCAAAGAAGAAATGAACAGGTTATTGCTAACACTGCAAAATAACTCCCTTTCTACTTTAAGTATGTGTGAGACAAGTGAGTTTGAGGATTACTGAAAAAAAAAAAGGTGTATCAAAATAACAACTAATAGAAGGTGCACAGCATGTGAAAGAAAAATAATATGAAATGAATGCCAGTTGTTGGGCTGTTTGTTTTATCAGAAGTTAGAGCATCTTGCCACTTGAGTGTGATTATTTTCCTCAGGTGCTTTAGCATCAGTTTGTGGCCCGTGTTCTGCAGACTTAATTTTGTCTTAATAGGGGCTCATGTGTGAAGCTCTTTTGGTTGATTGAGCTCACTTTCCCAAGGGGATTCCTTTGGAGTCTGCATCAGGCCTGCCAAGACCCTTTGGCTCCACCTCAGGAGTTTTGGTTGCCATATTCAGTAGAGGCCAGGAGAAAATGGAGATTGCTTGAGACAGTAGACTGGGCTTGATTCTTGCACGGCTCTGCTGTGTCCTATCAGTGTGGATGCACGGCCTTCTACTAGCTGGAGCCACAAGCAGTGGCCTCATCCTCTCCAGACTCCTCTCACAGTCGAGGGAGCCCCCTCTCTGCCTGTATTCACCCAGAAAGCCTTGTCCCTTGTCTCCTAACTATGGGACCAGATGCTCCTCACACCCAGGCCGGGACCTGCAGCTAGAGAACAGCTGCACTAACCACACAGCTGAAACACTTGGCAGCTGAAAAGAAGATTTGAATGGACATTAGATGCTAATTTTCTTCTCAATAATCACAGGGTTTGGGAAGGTCTTCATAAGAAGATTGTTTTTGAAAAATTAAAAGATATGGGCCGGGGATGTAGTTCACTGGTAGAGTATAGTATTTAGAGTGAGCAAGGCCTTGGATTGACCCCAGGTGCCACAGAAATGAAAAAGAAAAAAGATCTGTTTAAGTCAGTGTTCTCTTTCTTTTTTCTTATTTTCTTTTTTGTAATACTGGGGATTGAACCCAGGACCTTCACACTGAGCTACATCTTAACCCTTCTCATTTTTTATTTTAGGACAAATTCTCACTAAATGGTTAAGTTGTCTAGGCTGGGCTCAAACTTGAAATCCTCCCTTCTCAGTCTTCTAGACATTAGGATTACAGGCGTGTGCCAGCATGCCCAGATACCAATGTCTTTAGATGACCACTACCAAATAGTAAAATCAATACTAAATGTAGACAGTTCATGGGAAAAAGAGTACACATGTACATGTGTATATGCGCATGCGCGAGTGTGTGTGTGTGTGTGTGTGTGTGTGAAATCACCGTTCCCCCTGGTGTGGCCAGGTGACCAGTTCAGAACTTCTGGAGCTGCTTCTTGGTGCCAGGGCCTTGGTGCCCTTGTCCACACTGAAGCAGACTGTCTTGCTCAGAGCTGTGCATTTGCCCACCATGCCAGAGTCACCAGCCTGGACGTCCCTGAAATAGGGACAGGTGCACACCTGTTCTCGTGGCATTTCTCAAAGCAATTGGACTCAGAGATGTTAACAGAGATGCTCATAGCAGATGGCAGTGGTGCTCTGCATCTCCATCTTGGTTGCCACATCCAACAAGATCTACCTTCAGATGAGGATCTAACCAATGAAGGGGGATTTCTTGATAACAGCATCAAACTCAGGACCTTACATTTGCCAGAAGGGCACTTATGCCACTGAGCTATCTCCCCAGACTCATCCTGCTAACCTTTGATGGCCTCACTGGGCTGTTCTTGAAGCCCAGACCATTGTATTAAGGGAGCTTCTCTTCACATTTCTCCCTGCAGGACCCTCTTCCTCTTTTAGAAGGCAGTTGACTACTTTGGGTAGAAACACTCTATCCCAATGTGCACTACCTTCCAGGCTGCCTAAAAAAAAAAGAAGCAAAAACGCATACTATTTTTAAAAAACATAAGAATCCAGTTGGGTGTAGTGGTCCATACCTATGATCCTAGCACTTGGGAAGCTGAGGCTTATGAGTTCAAATCCAGCTTGGGAAATTTAGCAATTTAGAAAGATGCTGTCTCAGAAAGAAAAAGCAAGAAAAGCAAGAAAGCAAGCAAGCAAGCAAACAAACAAGCAAACAAGCACTCAAGAAAGCAAGCAAGAAAGAAAGAAAGAGAAAGAGAATGTTGGGGACGTGGCTCAGTGCAAAACCCTAGGCTCAATCTCCAGTACAAAAACAAAACAAAACAACAACAACAAAAAAGAAAAACCAGGATCTAAGCCAAGTGCAGTGGCACATTCCTATAATTCCAGCTACTAGAGAGGCTAAAGAAAGAGGATCAAGTTGCCAGCCTGGGCAACTTGATGAGGCTCTGTCTCAAAATAAACATTAGAAAAAAAAAAAAAAGACTGAGGATATAGCTCATTGGTAGAGCTCCCCAATTCTTCAGTACCTTAAAAAAACTAAAGCACCCCAAAAATAAATAAATAAAATAAACGACAAAGCTATGTTAAAAAATAATTTTCACCTGTCTGTTCACAAAATAGGCTGTCAGCTTTCGTCGTGTATAACGCTGACCCATCACAAAAGCAGATGAGTCTGCCAAATGCTTGATATACTTTAGCTGTGTTTAATGTCCTACACATTGAAACACTGCTGCGCCTCCTGCTTCGTGCCTTTGGGGCTTTGGTCATTGTAGCTTTAGATCTAACCTCCGTCCACCCTCCAAAGCCCAGCGCAGCTTGTCTCCTCCAGAGCGCCTTCCTTACTCACCACCCTTGACCGACTAGTCCACCTCTCTTCCTGATTCTTTATTTTAATTTGATGGTGCTATTGTCCTCTTGACGTCAGCTACTGGTTTACTTGTTCCCAGCACTCTGTGAGAACACCAACCCTAATTTGCCTCTGCGTTCCCAAGACCTAACTCACTGGAAGCACTCAAAGATTCTTTGTTGAAAAGAAGAATGCAGAACTTGTTACTGTGCTCGAGAGGGTACTCGGTTTGGTTTAGTGATGCTAGCGTATGTCTGCGGCGTTCCACTGGGAGGCAGTGTTGTGCAGGGAGAAGATCTCAGTTTTGCAAGCCTCAGTGGCCGGGCTACCGCACGGGCTCTCTCACCTTCTACCCGTCTGACCGCGGGCAGAGTACAATCTACTACAGGTAAGGGAAAAACAGAAAGTCTAAGATTAATTTTTATAGGAGTATCATGGGTATAGGAGTATCAGGAGTAAGGTTTTTCTTGTAGTATTAAAGATAACTTAGGTAATTTTCGATGAAGAATCCAGTGTACTCCAGGTGTATTTATCACAAGAGAGCTCTTACATAATAACCAAGCACATTTGCTGATCAAGGCCCATCGCCGAGATGATCTTTGGGGTTGTGCTGCAGACGACTGTCACTCTCCGTCATCCCGGTTGTCACTTTTCTCAGAGGGCTCAGGGTTGCCTGCCTAGGGCTCGGAGACGCTCAGAGCTCCTTGGGATTGCATTTTCCACTGGGATTTAGGTAAGTCAAGGGCTTGAGGGACTCTCCTCGCCAGGCCCTGATTCAGCTGTGTGTGCATTACATAGATTTTTGTGCACTGGCTGGGAAACAAGCCACCATCTATAATTCTGTTTCTATGGGGAAAGGTTTTCTGTATTCCAAACAACCAACTTACTAATGAACTCCTGGAACACAACCTATTTGTCGATGGGGACCGGCTGACTGCATTTGCATGGCTGACCCAAGTGACTGCACAGTGTTGATCTAATTATAATGAGTTCTCTACAGTGACTAATCTAGCTGTGGTCTCCACAATTGAAGTGGAATTTTGAAAAACTGGGGAGAGTTCTGCAAAGAACCACAAAGATGATTAAAGGATTGAAGGAAAATCTAGTCTGGTCTCTATCGCCTTAAGTGGACTCAAGATGCTACATTTAATAATTGCTTTCAAGCAAAAAATGCACTTGATTCTGCACTGTTGTCAAGTACGTTTATCCTTTGCTAATTCACTGTGAATTTGTAGAGAACCGATGTTCATTGAACCCCTATATCAGGATATTAGACACTCTAAGAGCATTTTACGTAAAATATTTAAATGTCTTCATAGCCACTATGCCAGATGATATGTGTCTCTATTTTACAGATGAGAATATTGAGATCAGTGAGGTTAACTGGTTACAGATTTAAACTCAGTCTAGATTAATTGCAATGCCCGTCAAACCAAATTCCACTGTGGCCAGGACGAGCATGCTGAAACAACGCTGGTAACATCCTTTTCCTGAAACTATTTCCATGGCCCAGCCCTCTCCTGGGACGTGACCCCACGCATTCTGGCCTCGTGTGGACCGGCTTTGTCTCCTTCATCACCAGCCCCTCCTCTGCCCTGGTGCTGTGTTCAGATCTCTTTCTCTATCTGCATTCCCCTGCAAGCTTCCAACCCCCAGGTGCACACATGGCTCCCTGCCATGTCACTTGCCTCGTCTCTGCTCCTCCTCAGTGTCTCAGCTTGTACACACTTTCCCCATGCAGGCTACTCAGGCCTTGGAGCCGGTCACGTTTCCCATAGAACAGCATTTATCACAGGGAATCGTGACTAGGTGTTGATTTAGACATAGGCAAATAGTCTGCATCACACACATGCATATACACACACACACATTATTTGTTGAATAAATGCAAATGGTCATGTCTCAATACTTTTTACAAATAATAGAAGACTGACACAAAAACAAAAAACATTTATTTATTTTTGTTTAAGAAGAGTTGACTTTAGCCTGGTCATGTTTTAGTTCATGTGTTCTCTTTTTTCTTTTCTTTTTTGGTGGAACTGGGGATTGAACTCAGGCCCTTGTACTTGCCAGGGAAGCATGCTTATTCCACTGAGCATCTCCCCAGCTCCTCATGTGTTCTTTTGAGAAGAACAAAAAGTATGCAGCTTCCAGCAGGATGCTGGGAGTTGGGCAAAATGTCGGCCTACATGCCTGGTGAGAGGCTCTACATGGGACATCATCAAGATCACAGCAGACAAGAGATCGAGGCCCTTCAGGAAGCTTCAGAAAGGACCCGGGAAATGCATTACATTCAAAGGATTGCTGATCTTTGCAAACTCCTTCAGAGAAAAATCTCCTGTCGTTTCTCATATCCTGAAAGGGTCAAGAAATTCTTCCTTTCAAGTTTAATAAGGCCATTCTTTTTGTGTCCTTGCCAATAGAAAAAAACAACACTACAACAAATTCAACCATCCTCCTCCACACAGTGGCTCTTCTGAAGTCTAAGTCCAGTGCTGATGCTTTCTAAGTCATCTTCAAGGCCGCTGTTCCCTAAACTCAATAATCCCAGGTTCTTCAGTTCTTGTGTGCTGGGCACTAAATGACTGTTCTGCTTTTGCTCTGAACTCTGCACACTCTCTCGACTCCCGTTGAATGACAGAGCCTGGAGCCAGCCCCAGCCCTCTGTTAGAGAGGGCTCTGGTCAGTGCAGAAAGCAATGTAACAATTACCTCATGTTACAGACATGCTTTTCATTTGCCACAGTTCTCTGCTTGCATTTTTTTCAATCAACAGAACTGCAGGGTTGTGACAATTCCTCCCAGTCCACTGTCTATCCACTAAAGCTATACTTTCAATTTTCCAGCCAACTGCCTTTGAGTGCTTGGTACCTTGCCTTTGAACATGTTTACTTTTTAACTCCAAGTGTATAACCTGCATGTTTCTACTGAAACTTTCTCTTGTGATCCATCAGTTTATGTCCCATTATTCCAGTTGACCAGCATTGCCTCTGTGATGACTCCAGGCCTCTCAGATCTTTCTTTCTCATAACACCTCAGGGTTTGTATTACTAGCTGCTGGCTTCCTGTGTAGATTTCTTATTGACTGGTGCATTAATCAGATGAAGCTAAATTATTCAGCAGTAAACAAATCACTCCCAACTCTCTGTGGCTTAAAACAGAATAGTATGAGCTGAGGGAAGTTGCTGTTTTATATTCACACTACACTTCTCACATTGGTTAGCAAAGAGGCTCGCATGGTCACACTCACTCCATGGCCTTGGCTATCAGATGGTCTGTCCACTGTCTGGTGACACCACCACACACACAAAAGTCTTCAGGGATCAGTGGGGCAGGGAGAGAAAGCATGCAGAATGGAGAGGTCTCGTGCGTCTGTTCCACGTGGAAGCAGCACACACTGTTTATGCTAACATTGCCCCTGTTAAGGCAAGTCACATGGTTGTGATGACTTCCAAGAGGATCTGCATTCTGAGGGAAGGACGAAATGGAAAGAAATTTTAGTATCCCTATGAAGGTCTCCCACGACCAGCGAGATTCAAATGTTCCTAAAATCAATGGCCTTGTCTTTCATTTCCACATCATTCATAAATACTAAAATGTCTTTGTAGATTCTTGGACTATCTCTTTGTGACACAACATGTTTTACAAAAAAAAAAAAAAAAAATAGGGATATTTTTCTAACCATAGTCCAGATTATATATATGAAGACATTTGGCCAAAGCCCAGATTCTGCAAAGGAGCTGCTAGGCAGAATGACAAAGGCTGAGCCAGTGAAAACACATTTTTCTCTCTACTGATGAAAAATGCGATATAAGATAAAATTGTTGGCAAGCTAGGGTTATCACCTGGTGAGATGCACCTCTTTACTGCTCAATCAGATTTACTAGTAAAAGTGATGGCATGTTACAAACACAAGAGGGAAGTATGGATCTTTCTCAATGGCATTAAAATCCACATCAGATAAATGGGGATAGAAGTATAGCTCAGTATAGAATACATGCTTAGCATGCATGAGGCCCTGGGCACCAGCACCAGGACCCTACTTAAAAAAAAAAATCTATATGAGACAAAGAAATCTTGTGGAGAAATGAGGCCCACAGAGGAGAAATGACAGTGTCCTGGACAGCTGAGCCTCACTTAGCTTGGGCAAGCTGGACACAGGTATCAGCTCTGACAGAACAGGGTGGACCCTGATCTATGCTTCTCAGTTACTTAGCAGAGTCCCTTGAAAGCTGAGTCGCCTGTTGGAGCTGACAAGGCCATCTCTGATGCAGCCCTTCAGTGCAGAGCACCCCACCCCTCCACTCTTGACCTTCTTCTCTTCTCAGGCTGTTCTGTCGTAGGTCCAAACCTTGGGAGCCATCATTTATTCTGCTCTGACTGCTCTGCTCATATCCACATTTCTTGCAGGTGTATGGATCCACGATATGTACAATCAAGGGAACCAGAGAAGTTCTGTATTTTTAAAAGACTCTTCTCTCTCCCCACCCACTTTTCCAACCCTAAATATTTCTCCCTTCATGCCCAGTCCCTCTCTTAGCTCAGGCCTTCATCATCTTTCCCCTGGGCTATTGTACTCACCTCTCTCTAGATTTCCTGTATTTGAGTCTCACTGATTCCTTCTCTTCACCTAGCCATAATCTTACAATGATTTTGCTAACAACAACAACAAAAGATTGGCTTAAAAAATCTTCAATGAATTTCCTCTGCTTGCGGTTTAAAATCTAAATTTTCTTGCTTGG
Source organism: Ctenomys sociabilis (assembly GCA_004027165.1). Lineage (NCBI taxonomy): Eukaryota > Metazoa > Chordata > Mammalia > Rodentia > Ctenomyidae > Ctenomys > Ctenomys sociabilis. The sequence goes on along the minus strand of PVKA01017975.1, from coordinate 19,029 downwards.
AATTCAAGGTCCTTCTTAATAGCATGGCAGCACGCAGGGTCATCTTCACTGGCTTCTCTGCTCCCAGCACACTTAACGGCCATTCCCAGCTAATAGTTGTTCCTCAATTGTCATGCCAGCACTGTCCCCACTGATGGAGACATCAGTCTTCTGCCTGCTTTCTCAGGACAGCCTGCCCCATACTAGCTTGTGGAAGCCTTTAGTACCTCTTCCCAGACAGAATGACAAACTGCTTCTAGCTTCTACTGTACCCTGCCCCACTTCCATTATGGCGATTTCTCTGCATCTCTTTCCCCACAGCTAGAATGGAAGCTATTTGAGGGCCAGGCCAACCTGTGACTCAGAGCACAAATATGTGAAGAATACATGAATGAATGAACATATGAATGAATGAGTGTCCTTGGAGTAACCCAGTGGGATCAACTCTGTAACGGAAGTGGGGCAGGGTGCAGGAGAAAGCTTAGAAGTAGTTTGTCGTTCTGTCTTACACTAAACATACTGTAACCCTATGAATTCAATCAGGCATAACTTCATTGGAGGGCAGACTCTTTTCTGGCTTGACACTTAAATGTGCCAGGAGTTAGTGGTATAAAATTCTTAGGTGGCAAAGGATAAGCTGTTAAGAATGTTCTCTGCCATGTAGTAGGTGTCAGCTGCTTTTGAAAGACATTGCATGAGATTTAACATGTGCCACAGACGGGTTTCAGCAACCCTTCCTTTTGCATTCAGAGAGATTGAAAAGTCCCTCCCATTCTGCTGTTTCTCTCTCCTGACCTCAGCGCATATTCTCAGCAATGAAAAAGAAAAGTAAAACTCCAAACAACCAGACCACGGAAACCCTTTTACAAATCAGCTTCTAGCAGGAATGGAGTCCGGTCAGCAGAAGAACAGTGTACTTAGACCTCAACTTTTGTGTTTTCCTTTCCAAAGGCAGCTGGATTTGGCTGCCCCAGGCATGCACCTGACCACAGCTCCAACCCGTGGTAGGAACAGGCGAATATGTGGGCCCAGTGGTGGTTGTTATTTCTGCTTTCCATGAACTTGCAATTGTCTACAAGATTGCTTACTATGCTACAGCACACTCTTTGGAACTTAATAAATTTCTCAGACTTTTCTATCTTAGGTTCAAACCTTGAGAGCACAAACTCATCATTTTTTCAGCCCTAACTGTTCTGTTAATGCCCATATACCCCAAAGGAGTATAGTGCCATGATGTATACAATCAGGGTAGCCAGAGAAATTTTGAAAATGTTCATGACCCCTTTATGGACCTCAGTTAGGCCCAAGGCCCAAGAACAATTGCTAACCACTAAGGCATCAGTCAGTTATTGGTGAGTAACAAACAACTTCAAAATGTCTATTTTTAAAGCAACACTCATTTATTATTGCCCATATATCTAGAGGTTTGTTGAATTTTGGCTGATTTGGGCTGGGCTCAGTTGGGTAAATTTATTTTAGGATGCAGCAGCCCAGATAACCTCTGCTTCTTATCATAGATCTGTAGAGTGGCTGTTCCACTATCCCTCCAGGCTGGGAAGCCAGTGTGGGTGTGTTCCTTTCACGGTTGTGGCTGAGACTCAATAGCACACATGGAAATACTCAAAGTCTCCTTAATCGTAGGCTTCCATTGACATGCTGACATTTCTGTTTATGTCATTGGCTGACATAATAAAGCCCAAAGAGAATGAGAGCACAATAATGTGAAGGCAGAGAAGGGTGAAAAAGTTAACAACGCCACATCTCCTTTACTTTTGCTAGCTGACGGAAAACATGGCCATCATTCCTGGTGTGTCAACCTCGCTGGATGAAGACATGCCCAGAAGACGAGTACAGCACACTCTGGGAGTGTCTGAGTGGGCGGTGGAGGTGTGGCCTTAGGTAGTGCGGTGTCCAAGATCTCTCGCCCGTGCCTCTCTGGGGCCAGTCCCCTGCTCTGCGTCCCTGCTTCTGAGAACTCAGCGGCTTCGCTCTACCAGGCACTTTCACCTGAAGCTCCTGCCTTGGGCCCAGGAGGCTCTGGACTGAATCCCCTACATCATGAGCTACATTCAATTTCACCTTTAAATGGTGGATGCGGGGATTATGTCCAGAAAAGAGAAAGCTGACTAGCACAACACGGATTTTTCTATCACCATCTTGGGATGATTTTGCTTTTCATCTTCTGCTCTTTACTCTGAGGATAAAAACAAAAGTTTCCTATGTGGCCTGGAGCCCTAACATTAGCCTTCCAGTTTATTCACATAACCCATTTTCTCTCACTCTCTGTTCTCAGGTAAACGGCCTTCTTTCAGTCCTTCATAACTGCTGGGCTCTTTAATACTTCAGGAACTTTGCAAAAGCTGTGCCTTTGCCTAGAAGCCTCTCTTCCACCCTTACTCTTTGGACTCTTCAAATTTAAATTGGACATCTCTTCCTCAAGAAAGTCTTTGATGTCCCACACCAAATCAGCTTTTTGTTTTAGAGTCTAAGATTACTTTATTCCATAACTTTTTTTTTTTTTTTGTGGAACCTGGAATTGAACTCAGACCCTAGCGCTTGCCAGGGAAGTGCTTATTCTACTGAGCCATTTCCCTGGCCCTTTATACCATAACTTTATATCACTTCTTTTTATCTTTTTGTATTTCAGGGAGGGGTCTACAGGGGGCTCAGATCCTACTCAATCAGACTACTCAGTCCTACCAGATCGGACTCATAGTGATCCACCTATTTACAGCCTCCCAAGAGCTGGGATTACAGATGCACCCTACCATGGCCAGTCTCAATTGCTGTCTCAGTGTGCTGGGTGGGTGGGGGAGGTGAGGTAGGTATGGCAGAGATCAAAACCCTGGCCGCTGGCCCCTGCCCCTACTTGGAGATGCTTTAATCCATTCAGCTATTTGGCTGTCCCTAACAATACAATTGCATGCTAAATAAAGAATTTAAGTTAGTTTTGTTCTATACTTTGGCCAATAGAATCCAGTAGAAAGGACCATGAGCCGAGTAAGAACCTATGCCTCAAACATCTTTCTATGCTTTTGTCCCAGCTTCTGATGTCTGTCCTGCCACAAGAAGCCCGATGACACGTGAAGGGTCACATAGAGCAATGTCAGGTTTTCCACACTGAGACTGTGAGCTAGTCAGCCCCTTGCCATCCTCAATGCAAGCCAAGATTGGCACAGATTCGCTTAAACGATCTCCTGAGCTTAATGAAGTACTCTAAGTTGGAAATGGTTTGATCTATGATGATAGCCAACTGAGACTTTAAGTCAAACTTCAACGCTTCTAGATGATAGCTCAACTTGGTACACATCTGCAATCCTAGCCTAGCACTCTGGGAATCTGAGGAAGGATGGAAAGTTTGATCCCAGCCTAAGCAGCTAAATGGTTTATTGAGAGCCTTTCTTAAAATAAAAAAGGACTTGGGATGTAGCTAGGTGTGAAGGCCCTAGGTTAAATCCTCAATACTGCAATAAACAAAGTTATGGCTATTCCCACCCCTTTTTCTCTAGCTCCCAAGAAACAGGCTTTTCAGTTAGATGTCATTTTACATTCTTATTTATTGAGATGATTTTAAAGATATTAATAGCTCTAAAGCTCAGTTTCATTACTTATAGAATATCATTGATAACATTTTGGCAGAGAAGAAATCTAGTTATCCTTCAATATGTGTTCTATCCTTTCTCCATATTTTAGTTTCTCAAATTCAGCTGGGTACATGACCACCCATCTATATGTGTATGAGATTCCAAGTGAGATATTGTAGAAGAAACTTTCTTAAAGTTTCCGTTAAAGAAGATAATGCATTTTCTATGCTCATAATTTTTTAAAGTATTAATTAGTTTACTTTAGTAGCCAGGCTGTTCCTAAATGCCTGGACCCGTATAACTTTCTCTGAGAGTCTCAGCTTCCTGAGTAGCGGAGAGTACTGGCCATGCCACCAAAACCAGCTCTAACTTATCTTTGTGTTCTCTGTTGGCCTTGCAGCTCAAAGCCAGTTACAAAGGAGAGCTTGAGTCCCTAAGGATGTTGTGGAGAAGAACTATAAAACCAGCCCAAGACCTCCTTCCTCCAGGCTCTTATGCAACAGAGGTTAAATTCTCTCTTATCTAAGGCAGTATTTTTTTTTTTTTTTTCCCTCAGAACCGGGGATTGAACTCTGGCCCTTGTGCTTGCCAGGCAAGTGCATATTCTACTGAACCATCTCCCCAGCTCCCTTTTTTTTTTTTTTTTTTTTTTTGTCTTTTTGAGACAGGGTCTCAAAAAGTTCAGGCTGGCCTTAAGCTCACTTTGCAGCTCAGGCTGGTCTCGAACTCACAACAATCCTCCTGCCTCAGCCTCCTGAGTGCTGGGATTACAGGCCTGTGCCACCACGCCCGGCTTCTAAGGCAGTATTGTTTTAGGTTTCTGTTACCAAGTACACCTACTTCCTAGATAATATAAACAGCTTCCTTAGTGATTTATTGTTGAGTAGGTGACAAGTACCTGTATTATGCAAACCATATGGTAATTCCTAGTAAAGGAATGTAGCTATTTTTTTTTCAATTGATGATAATAGTGGAAGTGATACCAACATGAATACTTGGATAATATTGAGATGAACGAGCAAGATTGTCGAAGTCAGCTAATGTAATTGTCCTAGTCACAACATTTGCATAATAGATAGATCTATATCATACATGGGCTGGTAATCGTATTTTTAATAACTATTTTTTGCAGTATTGGAGATTGAACTGAGAGACCACTAAGCTGATCCTCAGCTCCTATTATTTTATTTATTTATTTATTTTTGAGACAAGATCTCACTATGTTCTGCAGGCTGGCCTTGAACTCACTTATGTAGCCCAGGCTGGCTTTCAACTCACGGGGATCCTCCTGCCTGAGCCTCCAGAATGCTAGGATTACAGGCCCATGCCACCATCTGTTATTTTACTTTGAGACAGGCTCTTGCTGGATCACCCAGACAGGGCTCAGACTTGCAGCCCTCTTGCCTCAGCCTCCAGAAATAGCTAGAAGCGTAGTTGCGTGCCACTGCTCACATAATTATATCTTTTTTTTGGTGAAACTGGGAATTGAACTCAGGCCCTTGCACTTGCCAGGGAAGTGCTTATTCCACTGAGCCATCTCCCCAACCCCATAATTATATCTTTTTTTGTTGTCTGGAATTGAACGCAGGACCTTATGCTTGCCAGGCAGGTGCTGTGTGGCTGGGCTATATCCTCAGGACATTCTTACATCTTAAAGAATTTCCTTCCTGACTAATTTCTTTACTCAAATAAAGGCTTTATCTTAATGAAACTTAGGGAAAAGATGTACCTTAGCAGTATGAATGCATGCAGTGCTCACTGTCTTGCAAAGGCTACCTAGTGCATTGAAGTGAGCCCCGCAAAGGCAGCAAAATGCTTTCAGCATGTTCACTATAATTTTCATTTCCTCCCAAACATTCCAAAACTATAGTAAAAGAAAATGTAATTTTCATACATATGCCTAAAGTGATGTTTTATATTTAAAAATGCCCTGCTTACTAAGGTAGTACAGTTTTTTTAACAGAAAAATATACATAACTTTATAATACTAAAAATCTTTATTGCAGATATTTGAAGATAAAATAGTTTTCAGACAACTATTGCCATTGTAACCCTGCCATTAGCTTCTTCAGTATTTCCTACTGTGAAGTTCATTATTTTGAGACTCAGAAAGTCAGCAAAAAGGCATGCAGAACTTCTCCCAGTACTGAATCGATTTTTTAAAGACAAATTTTCCTCAGAAATATTGTGAAACACAGAGAAGTCATTCATAATAGTTCCTCAAGCAAGAATCCTTTTTAATTATTCTGACATTGGAAAAAGAATGCACAGAGAAATACTGTTCACAGTAGATGACACATTGCATTTGATAGTTAAGTGTCATGACCAAAGTAACTGGTTTAAATTTAACTGGAATGTGCTTTTCTCATTAAGGTGCTTTTCAAAAAATTTGTCAGTCACAGAAGCCAATTATGAAGACGTTTTAGCAGTATGCTATAGAGACTGATAACGAATTTTAAGTTGTTACTAAAGGAAATTGGTAATAATTGCAAGAAAACCTAAACTAATTCAATAGGAAAGTCAAGAAAGGTTTTCAAGGTATAGGCAGACTTTCCATGTTTTAGGGGAGGGGCCTCTGACTGCAGAGGCAAACAAGGAAAGGAACCCCGTAAGACAAAGAAAGGTGTGAGGTGTAGCTAGTGACCAAATGTGCATCAGTAGGGGTAGATGGGACAGTTGCAGTGATTTGGGAACAGGAAGACGTACTGCTGGGAATGCATGCTAGAGGATGTTCTGACTAATTCATCCAGTATCTGATCAACACTGAATAGTTTTCAATAAGACTTGTAGAAGTTGGTGCCAGCTTCATAGGGTTAAGTATATTAAACATTTACAGAAGTATTAACACCAGTTTTTCATGAAATCCCCCAAAAACTAAAAGGGGGGAATTTCCAACATATTTTATGAAGCCAGTGCTACCCATATACTAAAAGCAGACAAATATATCACAGAAAAGATATAGACCAATGTCTCTTACTAATGTACAAAATCTATAAGACAGACTTAAAATACCAAGTCCAGCATCAAATAAAAGGGCTACATTCCATGAACAAGTCTAATTAATCCCAGAAATGTAAGGTAGTTTTAATATTTAAAAAATAAACAATCATACCCCACCAATAGAATGAAAATATAACTATATAAACACCTCAATAGATGCAGAAAATGTATTTGAGGAAAAAAGTTTCAACAGACTAGCAAAAGTGAAGAATTTTCTGAGATTTCTGGGAACATGGTGGAGCAGTTAGTAGCAACTATTTGACCCCTTCAAGATTTGAAATCCAGGGCCAGTGAGATAGGCCAATGGACTGTAAGTGCCTGCTTACCTGCTTACGCAAGCACAGGGCCTGGAGTTAGATCCCTGGGACCACAGGCCAGCCCTACTCCCGGGTATGCTGAGCCAGCCACTGAGACCAGGCATGGTGTATACCCTGCAATCCCAGGGCTGGGGAGGCTGAAAGCAGGAGGGTCAGTATGAGTCCAGGCTGTATAGTGAAACCCTGTACCACACACATTAAAAAAAAAAAAAAAAAATTGAACTTCAGACACACTTTAGGGAAGATAGCAATTTAGGGAAGAAAAGAAGAAAGAAAGTAGATTGCTGGGATCCAGGAGGAATCAGAAGGGAAAACTGGAGATCAAGGAGAAAGTGAAAAGGTAGAAAAGGCAGAAAAAGCAAGTGGAAATCTGCGCCTGGCTCATGGCACGAAAGGGGAGGATTAAATCTACAGACAAAGGGAAACTGAATGACTCCAGAGACCTTCAAACAGAAAGCCACAGTGGAGACAAGCGGGGGATGCTGTGCACCCCAGCAGCAGATGAGTGAGTGCAGCCCACACGACTGTAGTGTGCTCTGCCACAGTGCTTGGGCTGATGCCATTTTAAGGTGGGGCCAGTTAAACCAGGACTTGGAGCAACTGTGGGTTGGCTTCATCTCAGGGTTCCCAGTAATAAAAACTCAAAGTGACTGGAGAAATTCAGGGTTAGGGTTCCGTGGTTAGGTCAGCAAGAGACATCCCGAGTGTTGTAAGCAAAAATCCCAGGTCCCAGCATCACAGCCAGAGGCCAGAATCAGCCTGTACTTCTGTGGACTTGAACAATGCCACAACCACCCTAATCCTCCTGCAGGCTTGCAGGGATTATCCAGTACAGATCTGGGTTCTCGTTGCTTCGTTAGTCTACCGGTGGAGCAGAGCCACCCCTAAACTGGAGAGCACCACAAAATTGTAGACCCCAGAAGATAACCTCAGACCTGAAATTAGAGAAAAAAAAAATGTTGCCATTGTTCCAGGGTTGCTGATGTTGTTTGGTTGGTTTTGTTTTTGTTTTGATGTTTTTATTTTTCCATAAGAGTGAGCATTGTTTTAGGGGTTTGTTTTGCTTAGCTTTCTTGCTTTTTGTTATTCCTTCTTTCTTTCCTTATTGTCTTCGTTAATTTCCCAAGGCTTGGTAATCTTTTCTTGTCCTTAGCTTTGTATCTAATTTCTTTCTCTTCTTTTATCTCTCTATATTTTCCTCTTATACCTTTTAAATTTTCTTGCCCTTAAGATAAATCACTCTATTGTGTTATTTACTGTATATAACTTTCTAATGGGTCTTAGATATTGTTATACAACTATAAATCTTGTACCTATGGTTAAAGGCTGCAAGAGGTCCCTCCTGGTCCTCATCTCAGTTCAAGAAGTCTATATTTATAATCCCAAAAATATGTTATTGGAATCCCACCAAGTAAATTTGAATCTACCACTCCCAGTGCAACCCACGGTAAAAATAAAGACACTAAAACATATTTACAATTATAGGGAGCCAAGGGGCCCTAAGTCCAGCCACAAGGTTGCTTTCCAGAACAATGAGGCTGACCCAGGACCATATCCAGGTTTTATTCAGTCATGGAGGAGTGGCTTGAGGATGAATGACTGAGAATTGTGGGAAGTAGGTGACTACTGTGAGCTGGGCTAGGTAGGTGACCTGCATTTACTTCTGTCATATACAGAGAGAAGGATATGCAGAGAAAGTAATTTTCATTATACCACTGAGATAGTATCTAATGTTTTGGGGTCCAGTACTTCAGCTCTGATGTGCAGTCTTTCAAGCCCCAGGAAGTCACTGCCTCTATCTCAAGGCTCAATCCCAGCTGACAGCATGGAGCTTTGGCTCTTTGTCCTGTGTTGACCCAGCTCATGTTAAAGAGCAGCAGATGTGGGTTGTCAGGGAAATGTGTGCTGTCTTCAAAGACTACCACCAGCACCTTGGCTAGACCAATATGCATTGCTTAAGGCCAGTTAAAAGGATAAAGAGGAGTCCCATCCAGCTCTGTACATATCAATACAAGGAAATAGGGTCAGGCTCAGCTAAAATGGAGACACTCCTTTTTCTTTTCTTTTCTTTTTTTTTTTTTTAAATTCCTTTATTTATTACAGTGTCTCGCTACACATCACGGATTCTTTTTTCGCGGGGGTTGGGGGTGAGCTCAGCCGGCCCTGCAGGGAGGGGCTGGCATGGCATGTGGTGCTGGGGCTCGAACCTCGGTCCCTGAGAGGCGCTCTAGACCACTGAGCTATCTTGCCAGCCCGACACTCCTTTTTCAAGGAGAGCTGTTCAGGTGGTCCTCCACAAAAGGCAACAAATTAAGTCATCATAGTTCATTATTTTCTAGTTTATGTTTAATGCAATTGCTATTACTAATTGTACTACTTTAGCCAAGGTGACAGAGTTGTTGTGATTAATTGATCCTCCTTCTATGCCAATTCCTACACTGTCTGGGGGACACAAACAATACCATAGACCAGTACCGAAGAACTGGGTGCTAGGCCAAACAGGCAGCAATGTTTTATCTGTAATAAGAGGAAAGACCCTGACAGACTCAAAAGTGAGAAGCCAGCTATACCTAGAAGATATCTCAAAAGAAGTAATAATTTCCTAAAGAGATCTCCATACTACTAATAAATCTACCTACCATAAGCAATTTACAGGCTTCAATGCAGAAAACAAACAAAAGAAAATGAAACAACACAAAAGCAACCCACAGTCCCTAACTCATCTAAGTCAAATTAAGGGGACATTGAGATAGAAGAAATAAGAAGCCACCCAGCTGAATTTTATAAAATTGTAATGACAGAAGTAACAAAACAGCCAAGTAAATCTTAACAAAAACAAAACAATTAAAGAGATAATGGCCATAATGAATGAAAAGATCAGAGTAATTAGAGTAGATACAGATAAAAAGCAGAAGAGCTTAGGAAAGACATGGAAGCAATGAATACCCAATGTAGAAAAGAACTAGATTCCAAAAACAGATTCAAATAGAAATGGAGGAAATTTAATACTTCATTGAAAGTATATGCAGCAGAGTTAACTAATGTGAAATAGAACATCAATCTAGAAGACAGGGCTGTAGTTAGCAATTATCAAATGAAAGAACTCTTAAAATAGCAAGGGACCATGAAAAATAAGTTTAACAGTTGCTAGGCAATGCAAAGAAAACTAATATAAGATTAATCAGAATCAATAATAAGAAGCTAGTGCAAAGAACATAAAAAACCTATTTCACAGAAGTAATGGCAGAAAACTTTTCAAGAATGGGAAAAGAATTTGAGATGTAGGTAAGTGAGGCATATAGAACATCAACTAGTTATGCTCAAGAAAACAAAACAAAAACAAAAATACACCAAGGAATATAACAGTCCAAATTTGAGAAATTTAACACAAGAATAGAATACTAAAAGCTGTTAGAGAAAAGAAACAAATCATCTATAAAGGAAAACTCATCAGAAGCACAGCAGCCTTCTCAAATCCAATCTTTAAATCAAGGAGAGTTTAGAGTGAAATATTTCAAGCCCTAAAAGGAAACAACCTCTTACCAAGACTTATGAACCTTACAAAATTATCTTTCAAAATTGATGGAGAAATAAAATACTTCCATGACAAAGAACACCCGAAGAAATTCATGACCACCAAAGCAACATTCGGAAAGTTCTGAAGGATATTCTAGAAAAATATAACAATTCCAAGAATCCCAACAAAATGAATCCAGTCAATAAAGCAAGGAATTAAACAGAAAGGAAAGAAAGGGAATCAACAACAGGAAAACAATATGACCATAATAAACTAACACTAAAATTAATTGCAAAGAAACCATAAGAAGTTCATAAATACATGGAAATTAAGTAACACCTTCCTGAACAACCAATGAGTACAGATGAAATAAAAAAAGAAATTAGACAATTTCTACAATTAAATAATGCTAATACAATATACTGGAATTTGTGGGATGCAATGAAAGCAGTTGTACAAAGGAAATTTAGAGCAGTGAATCCTAATATCAGAAAAACAGAGAGAGGCTAAGTAAACAACCTAATGTTCAAAACCCCAGCTTCTACAGAAAGAAGAGAAAACCAAGCCTAAATCTCTTTTGAGAGATGAAATTATAAAGATCAGAGTAGAAATTAATGTAATTGAGTCTAAGAAAATAATACCAAGAATCAATGAATTGAAGAGTTGGTTCTTTGGAAGATTAAATAAAATTGACAAATCCTTAGCAAAAAAAAAGTGGCAAAAGACTCAACTCCATGTGATTAGGATTGAGGGGGCTTTGGGGTTATCTCAGTTGTTTAAGTGCCTGCCCTGGCAAATCCAGACAGGTGCAAGGGACTACAATTTGATCCCCAGACCTGCCCTTAAGGCAGCCTGAGCCAGGAAAATAAAGATCCTACTCAACATGCAATTAGGAATGAAAAGGGTGAAATCATCACAGATCCTGAAGAAATCCAGAAGATACCTAAAACCAAATAAAGAAGATGCAAAAAATTATAAATAACCCAATTTATTTACTCAAGGACATTGAAGATGTAATTTAAAACCTACCAATGAAGAAAAACTTGGGCCCTAAGGCATTCAATGTTGAATTCTACAAGAAATTTAGAGAACATCTAATTCTGCTACTCCTCAAATTCTTTAATGAAATTGGAAGAGTAGCAATAATTCCAAATTTATTCCTGAAGGAAAGCATTACCCTAATACAAAAACCCAAGGATTCAATCAGAAAAGAGAACTACAAGCCAGTATCTTTAATGAACATAGACCTAAATCTTCAATAAAATAATGACAAACAGAATGTAGCAAATCACCGAGAAGATTATACATCATGACCAAGTAGGATACATCCCAAGAATGCAGGGATAATTCAAAGTATTCAAGTCAATAAATGTAATATACGACAGCAGTAGAACCACGGACAAAAACCATGTGATCATCTCAGCAGATGCAGAAAAACCATTTGACAAAGTCCAATACTTATTCATGGTAAAAACCAAACAACTTACAGAAAATTGCTGATAAAAGCCATATATAACAAACCAAAAGCCAACATCATACTAAATGGTCAAAACCTGAAAGCTTTCATTTTAAAGAATAAGACAAGTACGCCCACTGTCACCACTCCTATTCTACATAGCTGTGGAGACATTGGCCACAGCAACTAGACAATAGAAAAATGAAAGGAATATGGACAGGAAAGGAAGAATTTAAATTATAACTCTTTGTTAATGATATAATATGATATGTTAGAAGACCCCCAAAACTCTACCAAAAGGTTCCTAAAATTAAAAACCAAATTTGACAGTATAGCAAGATACAAAGTTAACACTCAAAAATTAACACTCTTGTACACAAATAACAAATGCACTGAAAAACAAAAATGAAATATTTAGGAATAAATCTAATGAAGGAAGTGAAAGACCTATACATCAAAAACTATGGTACTGTGTAAAAGGATCTTGAAGAGGATATCAGAAAATGGTGGAGCTAAGGAGACAGCTTAGTGGCCTAAGCACATGCCTGGCAAGCACTAGGTCTTGAATTTGATCCCTGGTACCAGAAAAGATAAAAAAAGCACAAAATGGTAAGATATCCTCTGTTCTCAAATAGCAAGAACCAATATAGTAGAAATGGCCACACTTCTAAAACTCTTATACAGAATTAATGCAATCCCCATCAAAATACCACTAGAACACTTCACAGAAGCAGAGAAAACAATTCTGAAATTCATATGGAATCAGAAGAGACCTAGAATATCAAAAGCAAGTCTAGACAACAATGATAAGGCAGGGGGCATCACAATCCCCAATTTGAAATTATACTACAAAGATACCATGATAAAAACAACATGTATGGCAAAGAAAAATAGACCTAAGGATCAACAGAACGGAATAGAAGATAAAGAAACAACTCCAAGCATATTCAGCTACTGTATCTTTGACAAAGAGGTCAGACACCTTCATTGGAAGAAAGACAGCCTCTTTAAGAAATGGTCCTAGGGGCTAGGGAGGTGGCTCAGTGGAATCAGCACTTCCCTGGCAAGCTCAAGGGAATGAGTTCAATCCCTAGCTACATTAAAAAAAAAAAAAAAAATGGTGCTGAAGAAGTTGGCTTTCTCCATGTTGAAAACTTAACCTAGACCCATATCTCACTGTGCAGTAAACTAAAATCAAAATGGATCAAAGATCTACATATTAAAACAAAAAGACTAAATCTACCAGAAGAAAAAATAGGTAAAATTCTTGAAGATATAGATGTAGGCAAACTTCATGATCAAAAGTCCAATGCCACTGGAAATATTACAAAAGATAAATAAGTGGAATTTCATCCAAATAAAAGGCTTTGTGTAGCAAAGGAAACCATCAAGAGTGAAGGGATAGCACACAGAATGGAGAAAAAAGAAAACAAAAAACAGAAACTCCTCAGAAAAAGGACTAACATCAGACCAAATAAAGAGCTCAAAAAAAAATCAGACCTCTCCTATTTATTAATTTGTATTTGTTTATTTATTTATTAGGTTTTTGAGGCAGGGTCTCACCATATAGTTCATGCTGTCCTTGGCCTCACTCAGTAGACTGGGCTTGTACTTGAACTCTTAGTGGATTCTCCTACTCAGTCTCCCAAGTGCTAGGATTACAGCATTTTTATTAGCTAAATCTTGGACAACTGATATGTTCACCAACTGATGATTAAAGAAAGTGTGGTATTTATATACAGTGGAGTACTACTCTACCAGAAAGGATGCACTTGAGTCCTTTGTAGAGAAATGAACGCACCTTGGGACCATAATTTTAAGTGAAAGAAATCAGACACACAAGTTTAAATATCACATTGTTTTTTCTCTCTTATAAGAAAACCAAAGGGTAAGTAAGGAAGAGCATAATGGAGAACAGATATTGGGAAGTAGGAAGAACATGTTCAAATGACACCAGAACAAAGGAGGGGAAAGGGATAGAAGGAAAAAGGGAAAAAGAAAAGGGAATAGAAGGAAAAAATGGAAATAAAGTTTTGTAGATGAAGGGAAGAAAAAAGGGTGAAAGAAAGGGCAGGAAAGAGAAAAAAGAAGGTAATTTTATTCAGGCACAAAGTCCCTATGATAAATGAGATCAGTATGTATGACAAATATGTACCAATAAAAAATATATAATCAAATAAAAGAAGTTCCTGAATGCAATAAAAAACATTTAGAAACCCATAGCTATGTCATACTTAGTAGTGAAGGGTTTATTAAATGTTATGTGGAGGTTTTAGTCCAAGCTATTAGGCAAGAAAAAAAAAAAGGCATCCCAGTTACAAAAGATAATGTAAAGCTCTCATCTCTTGCAGATGATATAATCTTTCATATGAAAATTCAGAAGAATATACATACAACAATTAGAACTAATATATGAATTTAGAAGGGTTATAGAACATAAGATCAATATGCAAAGGTATTAGTATTTTTATACACTATCAATGAACAATCCAAAGATGATATTAAGAAAGCAATTCCACTTACAATAACACCAACAGATTAAGGTACTTAAGAAAAAGTTTAATAAGGCTAGTCAGGGTTTTCAAGGGAATAGATTTAATACAGGACCTATACTTTTTAGGACTATCTTATAATACTCATCTAAATAGTCAAATGCCGAAGAATGGATGAGATCTGTCCCTGCACTAGAAACCCAAAGAATCAAACTGAAGGCCTATATCTCATGGCAGTGTCCTGAACGAATCTAGCTGAAGACCTAGAGTTCATGATAATTGAACTGGAGGCCTAGAGTTCATGACAATGTCTCATGCAGGCCTGTTTCAAAGATATGCACTGGGAAGGCCCAAAGCCCAGGGGTGGAAGCTAGGAAGTCTGCCCCAGCAGGATGAAGGATCTGTGCCAGCATGATGAAGGGTCTGAACTTGAGCCAGGAAGCAACACTCAAGGTAAGGACCCAAGCTCCCCTGAAGAGAACTTCAGCCATCTTCAGTGACAGTGGTGGTCCAAACTCCTCCAGTGATGAGGACAACTGAGCATATATTAGGAAACTAGCATGACAAGCTTCCTCAGGAGAATCAGCAGTGCACCATCTTCCCCTCCAATTCTCCTTTTATAATGTTGGAACAATTCTCAGGTGGGCCTTCCACACCTAAAGCCATGCTGATTCAATTTAGATGGGTATTACAGACTGACCATTAGTTAATCCCTCAAACTCTGAAAATCACAAAATTTATTGGATAAAGTTTTAAAAGATCTAAGTAGAGAGGCATCACATGTTCATGGATCAGAAATTGTTAATATGACAATGTCCTCACCAAATTAATAAACACATTTAATGCAATCCTCATCTGGATTCCAGCTGACTTCTTCTTCTTCTTCTTCTTCTTCTTCTTCTTCTTCTTCTTCTTCTTCTTCTTCTTCTTCTTCTTCTTCTTCTTCCTCCTCCTCCTCCTCCTCCTCCTCTTCTTCTTCTTCATCTTCTTCCTCCTCCTCCTCCTCCTCTTCCTCTTCCTCTTCCTCTTCTTCTTCTTCTTCTTTTTTGGATTTTAAGGGAGGGTCTACAGGGTGTTCAGGGTCTCATTACTAGGTAGGACTTGTAGTGATTCTCCTGTTTACAGCCTCCCAAGAGCTGGGATTACAGGTGTGTGCCACCATGCCATCTCTATTGCTGTCTCAGCGAGGCCCCAGGGGCAGGCCAGCACAGTGGGCCCCAGGGAATCAAACCGCTCGCCCTTGCCCCTGCTTGCAGGTGCTTTAATCCATTGAGCCACTTGGCTTCTTTATAGAAATTAATGAGCTAATCCTAAAATTCATATAGAAATTAAGGCACACAGAATAGGCAAAACAAACTTAAACATGTTAGAGGATCCATATTTTTAAAACTTACTACAAAGCTAATTAAGATAGTGTAGAGCAGGTATAAAGGTAGACATAGAGATTAATAAAGTAAACTGAAAATTTACAAATAAGTCTTCATATTTATAATATGTTTTTTACAAAGATGCCAAAACAATTCAATAAAGGCTAATTTTTTTCTGAGCTTTTGTACTGGAGATTGAGCTCAGGACCTTGTGCTTGCCAGGCAGATACTTATGCCATTAGCTATCTCTATAGCCCAAGAGTACTCTTTATACCAAATCATGCTACAGTAACTAGCTATCTAATGCAAAAAAAAAACAAAGTTTAGCTTATGCTATATACAAAAATTAAATATAATGGATCGAACACTTAAATGAGAGAAATAAAACTATAGGCTAGGCTGGATGTGAGAGATCATGCCTGTAATTCAAGCACTTGGGAAGCTGCAGCAGGATTGTCATGAGTTTAAGGCCAGCCTGGGCTACCTAATGAATTCACAGCCAACCTGAACTCTTTGAGTACTTTAGAACAAAGAACCTTATGCTTGCCAAGCAGGCGCTATGCCACTGAACTATAACCGCAGCCCCAGCCTGAATTGTTCTTATTTTATTAAGCTCATACTCATAGTGATTCTCCTGTCTCAGCCTCCCCAGCCCTGGGATTATAGGAATGTGCTACCACACTGGATTTTAGTGGCTGGCTTGGCACAGGACTGGTATGACATGTGGCACCAGGGTTCAAATCCAGGTCCTTGCACTTCCAAGGCAAGTGCTTAGAGTGTTGAGCTATTTCCCTGGCTCTCCAACCTGAATTCTTAAAAAAAAAAAGTGAGAGAAAAGAAATAAAGCTATAAAGTCCTAAAGAAAACAGACATAAGTCTCCCTGATCTTGAATTTGACAATGGTTTTTCAACATATGTGCTCCTCAAATGAGCATAACAGTGGTTTCTTAGATATGACACCAAAAGTACAAGTAACTGAAAAAAAAGATAAATTATACTGGAATTATTAGTGTCCATTGAAATCCCCAAATTTTGTGAACATAAAGAACATAAAGTCCAGGGAGAGAGCTCAAGGCACAGTGAGGCCTGGCAAGGGCAAGGTCCTGAGATTGAGTCCTGGTGCCAACAGAAGAACATAAGAAGACAAACCACAGAATGGGAGAAAATATTTGCCAATACTTTTTCTGATTAGAGGTTTGTATCTAGGGTGTACAATATTCTACTCAATAGCAAAAGAAAAGTAACCCAATTTAAAATGGATAAAGGATCTGAATAGATACATCTGCAAAGAAGATAGCTATCTAGCCAATTAATACAAGAAGACACTCAAAAACATCATTAGTCACATAACGAATGCAAATCAACAGTATGAAAGATACCACTTTACCCTCACTAGTTTGATTATGATAAAGACATGATAATAAGTGTTGACATAAATGTGAAAAATTAGAATTCTCATACACAGCTGATGGAAATATAAAATAATACTGCCATTGTGGAGTACTCTGGGCCAATTTCTCAAAAGTTTAAACAGAGTCACTGTATGGTGTAGAATTCCACTTCTAGATATATATTGAAGAGTTACTGTATGGTTTAGAATTCCACTTCTAGATATATATTGAAGAGAATGAAAACATATGTACACAAAAACATGTAAATGAATGGTCACTGATGCAATACTATAATAGCCCAGAGATGTAAAAATTCTCCAAATGTCCATCAACAAATAAGTGGATAAATGTGAGTACAATCATATAATGTAATATTACTCAGATGTAATAACTAAAAAAATAGTGATACTACAACTGGATAACCCTTGAAAACATACTAAGAAAAGGAGCCCAT
Organism: Ctenomys sociabilis; assembly: GCA_004027165.1. Classification (NCBI taxonomy): domain Eukaryota; kingdom Metazoa; phylum Chordata; class Mammalia; order Rodentia; family Ctenomyidae; genus Ctenomys; species Ctenomys sociabilis. Next base: position 1,472 of record PVKA01017975.1, on the reverse strand, counting down.
TACAGAAGACCATACACTATATAATCTTTTTTTTTTTTAAGAGCAAAATATATTTATTGGGGGAAAGAAGGCTTCTGACCAAGAGAGGAACAGAAAGGGACCCAAGCCAGTTGCCCCCATTATATGATTCTGAGACAGAAGATTAGGCTGTGGCAAAACTGGCTGGGAAAGTAGGCCTGACCTTTAATTATAAAATTCCAGGACACGTGCAGAGGAGTTTCTAAAAAAGGAGAGTGCACATCAAGTTGTTGTCATTGTTTTCACTTTCTCAGGGATGGCCGCCCTCACGCTGTAGAGTGTGTTTCTTTTTTTACTTTTACTTGGTCCAAATTCACTCTGTACAGTTGGGTTTTTTTCCCTACCTATAATAAAATTTTGCTACACTTACCACTAATCTTGACCAATTTGGGGGTGTTTTCTTGAAAGGAGGCTTTATTTGAGACAGGGTCTTGCTATGCTATTTGGGGTGGCCTTGAATTTAGTAGGTAGCCTCAGACTCGAGGTGATCTTTCTGCCTCAACCTCCCAAGTGCTGGAATGACAGGCACGCACTTCCGCGAGTGGCTTCTCTTGACCAGTTCTTTGTCAGAACAAAACGAACCTAGAAACCACCTCCAAGAGGAAATTCCAGCATCCCCAATCCCTACTAACAATTCCATTTATCTGAAATATTCAGAAGAAGGAATTCTATAGAGAAAGAAAAGACTTTAGTGCTTGCCCAGGACTGGGGGTGGGAGGTCAGAGACCGGGAAGGTGATAGCTAAAAAGCAGGGCTCTGGGAGGAGGCACCGGTGATAAGGATCTAAACTTGATTGTGGTGAGGGTTGCACAACCCCGTGCACGCACTAAAAACCACTGAACTGGTTTAAAAACCAGTGCTGTGCTTTAAGGAAATCGGTATTACTGGAATGAAGAGAAACAGAAGCCAAAGCAACAAGTTGGGGATCGTCACTCTTCTCATCTAAGCTCAAGATTTCTCACCCTGGTCTGTTCCCCCTGCACTCTCCATGCCTGTTACCCATACACACTGATTGAATATGTTTGATAAGTTGATAAATGTGCTATAGGGTAAGGGTAGGGAAGAAGGGATCCTAAAAAGGAGCCCCCACTCTCCAGTGACTGTTTTTATTACTTAAATAACTAAAGTTAAAAGGCCTGTTTCTCAACTGTTTACTTAAAGGTCATAAATGTAAACTTAGGCCCTGGGCAAGAGTTATTCAGTCAATGTAAAGCAAGAGACAAAATGGTGCTACATTTCTGTTTTGTGCCTCGCACATATTAGGCCCTCAAACTTTTCAAAGTCTATTAAATAAACCAACTCTGAAATTAAATATGTAATTCATCATAAATGTCACATAAACAAGGAAAGGACTGTAAGAAGACAAAATAAAAAATTAAGCTGGTGATAGAAAAAATGAAAGAATGAAAAGAATATTCATCATTTAATAAGATAGCTAGCCTCTGAAATACATA
>PVKA01017974.1:0-44728 GCA_004027165.1 Ctenomys sociabilis | reverse complement strand
GCAGTGAGCGCGGGTGTGTGCTCTGCATTCCTATGTGAGGTTGAACATGTGTGTGCATGCGTGTGCACAGGTCCATGCAGTGAGCGTGGGTGTGTGCTATGCATTCCTATGTGAGGTTGAACATGTGTGTGCACGCGTGTGCACAGGTCCATGCAGTGAGCGCGGGTGTGTGCTCTGCATTCCTATGTGAGGTTGAACATGTGTGTGCATGCGTGTGCACAGGTCCAGGCAGTGAGCGTGGGTGTGTGCTATGCATTCCTATGTGAGGTTGAACATGTGTGTGCATGCATGTTGTGCACAGGTCCATGCAGTGAGCGTGGGTGTGTGCTCTGCATTCCTATGTGAGGTTGAATACACACATGTATGAATGTATCCTCCATGCAATCACAGGAGAAAATCCAAAATACTGGACCTTAGCCCGGAAGTGAATGCCTGTTCTGAGAAGAGAGGCTTGCTCAGACTGCATCTCACAGGAGGTGTGCGGTCCCTGAGGTCGCTGCCTGAAGGCCAGGTGAGTGCAAGGCCTGGCCAGGCATGGCCCAAGACGGTGCGGTCTGCACGGCGGGCTCATCGGCGCCACACAGTCAGGAGGCAGCGGAGTGCAGCTCTGCTCCTGGGCGGGCTGAGTGGCAAGACTGCCACTGCGAAGGCTCCTGAGTGAGGCTGGCAGCCCTGTGAGTCTAAGCTAAGCTGAACCATTTCCACCTTTATTTCAGGAGAGGTGGAAAACCTGATTTGCACAACAGACAATGAGAAGAGCAATTCTCCTAGCTTTGAATTAGCAAAGCATCTTAAAGTGCTCTTGCAGCAGAATCTGTCACCTTCCAGAATGAAGGTCAATCAGTGGACACCCAGGATGACACAGGGCTGGGAGGGCAGGCAGAGGACACGTCACTTTCCCTTCCAAGCTAGTGAGAGCTCAGTTGTAGTGAGCTAATCCAGTGAAAGAGAAGGATATCAACCCTCTTCCTGCCAGAGTCCTGCATTCCAGAAGAATCTGGCAGACAGAGGGAGACAGACAGAGGGAGACAAAGAGGCAGAGAGAGAAGATAGACAGAAGGAGTCAGACAGAGAGAGACAGACAGACAGAGGGAGACATACAGAGGGAGACAGACTGACAGACAGATAGGAGACAGACAGACAGAAAGAGACAGGGAAACAAAGAAACAGAGGAAGCTGAAGAGCTGGGAAGGGAAACACACTGTTCATGTTAGTCACTTTTTCATTTTACCTGCATCTTCAGAGAAGGTTTATTTGCCTTACTGCTTTCATGGCTTCTGCCCACCATCAGCAAGATCCCAGGTGGGGTAGCATGGTGGAAGGGACTGGCAGGCAGCAGCTGTGCATGCCACCGTGGCCAGGCAGTGGAGGGCAGGCGGGAGCAAAGGACACACATACAGCCTTCCGCGTCACGCCTCCTGTGGCCCGCTGCTCCCCACAGCCTCTGCCTGTGCATGATCCGGGGCACATTCTAAATCTATACAGCACTGCACGCCATGCAGAGGCTTGCCTTCGCTCACAGAAGGTGTGTCAGTCTGCCTCCAAGGGCCACCAAAGTCATTCCAGTTTCATCACTGCAGATCAGCCAAGGTCTCCTCTGAGGCTCAAGGCAAACTCTTGTCTGTGAGACTCATCTAAACATGAAAACCACAACTAAACACTTCCAAAGTGCAATAGCACAGCAAGCATTCCCACCCCAAGAGGGAAGAATAGAAAGAAAAAAGGGTTGGGGCTAACGCAAGGTGGGAATCCAGTGACCGAACATCAAATCCTGTATCTTCATGAGCACCGAGGGACTCAGGCAGGCAGCACGGCCACATCTCAGGCTGGCTCTGCTTGCACCTGCACTGTGTCCCAGCAGACGACTGTGGGCCTCCACTGCACCTTACTCTCACTCTCCCAGCTTCACCCCGTGCCCCTCAGGGCACAATGACTGGTCCCCTACACCTTCTTGAAATCTAGATAGATGCCCCTGTGACACTGTAACTCTTGCATTCTGCATACTTGTGACGCCAGCCCCATGAGGCTTATATCAAGGTCTGCCACTACTTGAGAAGTTGCCAGGCTCCTGGACAGCGTGGCTTCAGAGGCGGGATTTGAGGATCCATGGCAAGTGGCCATGAATGAGTGAGCACCCCATGGGCTCCCTTCTGCGAAAGGCTTACAGTTCGGACTGTTGAGCCTGCATGAATGGGGCCTTGATGGTCTCTGCGGTGCTGTGTACATCTTTCTTCTTGTCCATGTAGAAAGAGATTTGGCTCTCCTTGGTGTCAATCCTTCTAGCAAGCCTGCTCTCCTTTGGCCCAGCCTTGTGGGTGGTGTCTCTCTAACGGAAAGCTGCCAACCTTTTATGCCTTTCAACTTTGCTGTTTGTTCTTGACTGTCACTGAAGATCTGGCTAAAATCAGCTAGCATTAACCATGCTAAGATTACAAGTTAATTGCTTGGATTTCTTGAAATTTCATCTGTCAGATTAATTTGCATAGTCTCAGGACATGGGCAAAACGTTGGCAAATTTTCTGTGACAACATGACACATAGAGTCCCTGGTCCAATTGCAATCAGAGTCTTCATTCCCAACTGAGACCTTCTGATCCTGGCCGTTGCTGTTCATATTTCCATCAGCATTCTGATCTTATTATGCTGTGCTCTCAGCCCTGCAGGGATTCTCCACACTGTACCATCAAACTTTCCCAAATGTGTTCCACCAATTAGTGCCAACGATTTTCTCAGCCTTGTGGTCAGGTATGCTTACATGAGTAAGTCCACTTGACTGACACCAATTTACTACACTAGTCATTCTTCTGTTGATGGAACAAAGTGAGTGACACCTGCAATTTAAGGAGAGCTTTGTTTTGGTTGAGAGTCCCAGGGGGCTCACTGTGTGGTCAGCAGATGCCAGGGCAGAAACTGGGTGCAGGAAGGCTACAGGGACCTGTTCATGCCGTGGAGACCGAGAAGCAGAGAATAAATGGAGGAGCTGGGTCCGAAAATAGGCCCTTTCTAAGTCCTGTGCCCAGTGACCCACCTCTGCCCACGAGGCCCCACCTCCTCAAAGCACGTTTGGCTGTGAAGTCATAGGGGATCCTCCTTTCACAAGAACAGTGTTTCTTGATCCAAGCACTTTCCAAAAGTCCTATCTTTAAACACAGGAGAATTTTGAAGGCAGTTTAGATCTAAGCCATAGCTCTGCTTTGACCTTCTTCCTGACAGCCCAGTACACAGGGCTCTTGATGGTGGCTGTGTCTCTTTGGTTCTTTAAACATGGACAAATTTTTCAATATGAAATGAAGCAGTATATCAACTTATTTTCCATTGTGATTTTAATCTTACAAAGGCAGGGACTGCTAAATAGAAAGAATAATTTCAGATCATTCTTGAAATCATTTCTGGCTGCTCGTGTTTTTTCCTTATCTGTTTAAGTATATAATTCCTCACTGGAAGAGGTCTTTAATGTTAATGTATACAAAGAGACAGCGAGGTCTCACTGCAGTTAGCTGAGATGTTACCCTAATTAGTAGAGAATTTTTTCCAACTTAACACTCTCTTGTGTACTGGTAAGGGGTGCTAAAGGGCCTGCAAAATGCTTTCAGAAAACAGCTAAGTACAGTAATCAAGTGTGCTTTAACCCTATTCCAACTCTTCTGAGTTACACTGAACTAGTTTAAAGGTCTATAAATCCTGCACCTAACAAATCTGCTCATTCCTGGTGTCCATGCATTCTGAGTTTCTCTGAAAACAACTGTTAATATTCATTTTGTCTTTATTCAGCACCAAATAGCACCCTCAGATGACATTTGCCCTAAATTTGGAGATATGGTTCTGGCGATCAGCTTATAGTAGCTCAAAGTCTAAAGTTTTAATACGCCCCATTCTGGACCCCAGAAAAAACTGAAAAAGTTACAATATTCCCTAGATTGAACAGAGTAGAAGCATAAGCCCCAGTTCTGATATCCAGGCATTTCTTGCACTGTGGGTTTTGTAGTTTTCTTTAGCTTGCTTTTGGCTTGAGGAAAGGGGCAGAGGAAGGGACTGGGACTGGCCTGGCCTCTAGGCTCAGACACTGAGCAGAGCAGGTGCAGAGCTGGGGGAAAAGCACCTCACAGGTGTTGACTTTAGACAGCCGGTGGTCATCTGGGAGCTGGGGTCCACTGCAGGTGACGTGGACAAGCAGGGCAGCCACTAGGGGGAGCACTGTTCTTCTCTCCATGCTTGCTGTGCATCTGGGACTTTGTTCCTTGGGACACGCTAGGGAGGAGCTTCAGCCTGTGGTCAGCAGATGACCACTGCTGATTGCCAACCCAGAGACGCGGGACGGAGACCAGGCCACTTTGTAAGCACACATCCTCCTGAGCAGGCAAAGGGTGACTGCACAGAGGAGCTTCAGCGGCTGGGATCTTGGCTGACAGGAAGAGTGACCTCCTAGCTGCTGCTCCTAGAACAGACAGCAGCAGGTTTACTGGTTCTCTGGGGGGACTGAAGTCCTGTCATCTCTACTGGCCAGGCATTTCTCCTTTTCATGTGCGTGAAGCCCCCACATGGCCAGGTCAATTCGTCCTAAAGGCCTTTCAGTATTTATAGTCTGGAGCCATCGCCCTGTGCAAAAGCCCTGGACTCGTGGGTCTGAACTCTGACAGGGCCAAAGGGTTTTAGATGCTTGGGATTCGGTTGCTTTTAAAGGAGTGCAAGAGTGGAGGTGAAAGGGAACATGGAGAGAAAGGTGCACAGGCCCTGCTCCGGATGATGACAGCCAAGTGAGCCTGAAGAGCTTAGCTGTTCAACATGTCTATGTCCAGTGCTGGGAAGACTGATGCAAGGGTCAGGACTGTAAAGGAGACAGATGTGTAAGGATAGAGATCTCATTTTGGTGGCTCATCAGAGCCCTGTGGGCTGCAGCAAGGGGCCAGTGCGTTTGCCAAGAGAGGCCTCCATCCCAGGCAGTGGCTCAGGCAGCAGTTATATTGCATCTGTTACCACATACAGCACACCGCAGAGAGAGGGCACAGCCCAGCAGGCAGCTCAGGAGGCAGTGTGGCTGTGCGACCCCAGGGTCAGCGCTGGCCAAGGTGACTGCGAGCCCGTGAAGCCAGAGGGCCTGCTCAGGTTCCTTTGGTCATGATCCCTCATTTCAACCTGCTCCTTGGTCTTACCAAGCTCTCAGGATGGGTCTGGTGAAATGTGTTGCTCTGCAGCCAGGCTTATGTGGCCGTCCCAGCGTCCACCACTGTCCACCAAGCTGGGTCCTAAAGGCCTGCAGCTGACAGGAGGAGGGGTCCTGAAGCTGCATCTGGGAGGCCACCTGTACCTCATCCCCACCCAAGCTCCAGCCCTGGGCTGAGCTGTGGCTGGGTACAGACGAGTGTCCCCCAAGAGTGGGTCGTGGGCTTAGGTCGAGGTACTGTGGGGAAGGGACCTTTAAGTGGGAAGTCCCTCACCACTGGGACCTCCCCATGGATGGGTAAGGTCCCAACAACTATGGGTCTCTCCTGGGGTAGTTGCTGTCAGAGAAAGCCGACCCCAGAATTGTTAGCTGGCTCCACTTCCTGATATTTTTACTACACAAGCTTGCAACATAATAAGCCCATTCATCGCAGAGCACTGGCACACACCTGCGGCCTCTCGATCCTTCCGGGTCATCTTCTCCTGCCTGTCTCCCTCATTCTCAGTCCCTTTACTACCTCCATGTAGGCAAGCTCCTTGTTTCCTATCATGTGCCTCATTTCTTGTCCTTAAAATTAATTATACCTTGAGTTTTCCACATGAGAGAAACCGTGTGATTTCTCTTGGCCTTGGAGAAGCAGGGGGCCTGTCCATCTCCCTCTTGTACTCACCTGCTCACCGACATGGTAACTGGTGTGGGCTGGTGAGGGAAGGGCCTCACCAGGGGTGGAAATGGGGCTCCCCATCTTGGCCTGGAGCCCCCAGAGCTCCCAGCTACACAGATGCCTTCTGTGAGCCCGTGCATGCCTCAGGTACTGCACCACTGTGGGGGGGAGGGCTACAGGAGGGGTAAGTTGCCACTGTGAAGGGCCCTCTGGCTGCATTGGAAAAGCCCGGCTCTCAGTGCCCTGAAGCCAGAGGATGCCACAGCTGAGGCAGCCAGGACGGGGCTGCTGCCCCCCTCCTCCTGCCTCCCCCAATCTGTGCAGACCCAGTAGACACAATGATGCATAAAATCCTTGTCTCCGCCCAGACAGTCTACCAGGAGGCAGTCTTGGCCCACTCACCGCATTCCACTGTCTCTGTGTAAGCCATTCGCTGTGGACTCTCTTAGGGACACTGGGGTGAGGCTGAGGCCCAAGAACCCCACTTCCCAGCGTCCGTCATCCTGCTTGGGCCATGAGCACGAGCTGCCCTCTGCTTTCCTCTCCATGAATTGTAGGGTCCCCATGGCCAGCCTGGCCCCTGTGACCTGCGTTTCTGTGTCTGCACACCCAGCTGCGTCTCCCCACACCGCAGCCCCAGGGCAGGCTGTACCCCTGCAGGGAAGTCAAATTCCAGGATGGAGAGAGGGCATGAGGCACAGAGTGGCTGCCAGGTTCTGCTGACACAGTTGGCCTGGGTGGCCTCAGTGGAGGGGGCTGAGGGGCCCAGGCGCTGCGCTTCCTTGCTGATCAGCCCTGGCCTTAGTTCTTCACCGCTGAGTGGAACTTCCGTGTGCTCAGGACGAGTGCCAATTAAGCATGCATGGAAAATGCAACAACTAAGCACCTACTGTGTGCAGCTGGTGCTGCCCGCAGCAGGGCTGTGGGAAGTGGAGGTGGAGCCCTCCCAGCCAAAGTCGCAGGCAAGCAGGGTGTAAGCGCAGCTCTGAGGACAGGGTGACAGTCCCAGGAGCTCGTGCGAGGCCTCCGGGGATGGAGCAGCCATCTGTCTGCTTTCCTCAAAGCTGAGCTGTCCTGGCCAGTACTTGTCAGTAAGAAACTTGCCATGCAAACTGCCAAATGTAGGTCATTAAAACTTGTCAATTCTGCCGCATCAAAGAAAAGCCTATTAAAGCTGTAATTGGGAGCTAATTTATACATTTGGGACCAACAAACATCCTTCTGTGTGCTTAGCCTAACTCTGCAGCAAGCCGGCTTCAATGGGACTGTTCCTAGAGGGCAGAAAGGAGGCCCGTAACTATTCTTGTTGTCCTGTGCTGGCACAGACCCAGGGGCTTTGTTTCCCAGCAGTAGCTGCTGGCTACAACTAATGAGGAATATCTGGAGCCTCTGTCTCCTCGGCCCATGAGGTGCTGAGCTCCTGGGTGCTGGTACCTTCTGACTGCTGGGGATGGGAGCTGAACAGCTGTAGCAGAGCTGGGTCTCAGTGTGGCCAGCCTCCCCCTTGTTGCAAACAGGGGTGGCTGCCTTGCTGCCCAGGCCAGCCCGGAAAAGCTGCTTTGTTTTCCTTGGAGCCTTTGCAACCTGCTACTTAGATAATTACAGCTGCTTTCAGTGACAGTGTGGGAGGAGATTTTTCAAAGGAATGTTGAATTGGGAGAGAGGAAAGGACTGACTTCATGGGGGATTAAGCGCTGGCCCTGGGAGCAAATGCGAGCTATTTTTACTGGCACAGCCTTGCTTCGCTCTCGCTGCTGCATATTTAGTGGAGTCAGTTCTGCATGTTATGAGCCCAGAGGGGGCTGCTGGACGGCTGCGCGCTCTGAGCTTGCCAGGTCAGCCGCCATTCAGTGGTGGGAGCCTGCCTGCCTGTCTGCTGGTTGTGGGGTTTACCTGGAAGAGGGAACATCAGAACACATGAAGGCTCCGCGCTGAGCAAGGGCTGGACCCGGGGTAGGATGTGTTTTGTTCCCTGACTGTGTGGTGCTGTGCAGCTCAGATGTGTCACTGCACCCAGCTTGCTCCCACTCCTGCGCCTGAGGAGACCCAGAGACAGAAACAAGGTGGCTAGGCAGCTTAATGAATATGCACAAAAATGCAGCCTGCGTGGTGAATTCACCTGCAGGTGGGGGAATCCAAGCCCTGGAGGTGTTTGCTTCTGCGCCGCCCCCTTGTAAGTCAGTAGCTGCTGAGCCCTGAAGGCTTCATTCTGTGTAACTGGAGTGCGTTGGTGCTCCGCAGGGCTATTCAGAGCAACCCCAGAAGAGAGCACGCAAGAGAGAAGAGGACAGAGGAGCCTGGAAGCAAAGCCTCCCAACAAGGAGAGCCTGGGAGCTAAAGGCTGCAGGACTGGAGCGCTTTCCACGGTCTGCATTATCTCAGAGGGGAGCCCCTGTCTCCAGTGAGTACACACGCACACACACATGCGCACACATGTGAGAAGCATGCAACACATGTACGTGCAAATTGGCAAAACACTTCAGAGGTCTGCAGCACGCTCAGTGCTGTGGTTTATGCCCAGGTGGCCCTCAAAGCCTCATGCAGTCATGGGGGGTAGTTAATCTGTGATCTGGTGCTGGGATGGCGGGTGTGAGGGCCATGCCGGCGGAGAGCAGCGTGAAAGAGAGAGGCCGGCTCTCTGCCGTTGCTCCTGCCTTTGCTCTTGCTGCTGTGCTGTTTTCTGCTGCCATGAACTGCTGCCCCCTGCCGTGTGCCACTCTGCCTTGGGGCCACTTGAATATGAACTGAAACCTCCACAAACTGTGAGCAAAATAAACTTTTCCTTCCTTAATTTGGGGTGTCAGATGCACTGTCCCAGCAATGGAAGGAAACTAACCACGACTCTTAGCCTGACAGTGAGCGAACCTGCTTCATGTGCAGACTGGTCAGTTTGGCCGCCGGTCTGCCACTGAATGAAGATAGTACCACGGCCACTTCCTGTAAATCAGAGCGCAGTGCTGTCCTTTTCCAGGGATCTGGCGGCAGCAGGCAGGATGTGACAGTTTCTCTAAGCTGTGGACGCAGGAGTGGGCAGGCCTGTTGCAGGAGCCGAGTTCTGATTCCTTGGCACCTTCGTGTTTCCGAGAGTCCATTCAAACACCCTAGAGGTTTGTTTACTTCCCGGTCCATGTTCACCCAGAGCTGCACTAGCTCGAGAGCAGGCAGCTAGCATCAGGGCACCAATGCTGGGGGCCCCTCTGTCCCTTCTGATAGGAGAAGTGCAGCCCAGGAAGTCATGAGCCACATAGGAGAATACCTTCCTAGCAGAGCCCTGACTGCAATCCCTGGTACACTGCAGGCTTGGGGAGTCTTGTGGCAATGGGCCAGTCCCTGTTTGCCTCCTTTAAGAAGGTGGCTCATGGTGTCACCCTCACAGAGTGGATTAGATAGGTAAATGCTGTTCAGAGGCGCTCCTAGGAACTCACCAAGGAGGCTGGAGTGTAGCTGCTTTGTGAGCGCTGATCCACCCCCAGCTTTCTTCCCTGGGCCCTGAAGGCACTGAGCTCAGGCAGGCCTGGGGTTCCAGAGGGCACCCTGCCTTCGCTCAGCTGCCAGCTGCTGCCCGGTTCCAGCCAGGTGTAAAGGACTCCCAGCCCTGCAGGTCTGCCTCCGTCTCTCTGTCTCTGTCTTTGTCTCTGTCTCTCTCTGACCAATATCCTCTCTAATAAACATTTAACTGGCTACTCAAGTTTGCATCTATCAATTAGATGTGTATGTATCTCTGTTAAACGGTACTGTACATTTTAATTTTGCATTTAAATAACATACATATTTGAAAACAAAAAGCTGGAGTTTATAATAGAAACGTGACAGCTCTTTCTCCTTTCTATTCTTGGCATGCTCTCCTGCCTTCAGAGCCTTTGCTAGCTCGATATTATTTCTGTGCATGGGTTCGCCAGTTCTCGTCTGCCATGGTCGCCTGCAGTGCTGGCTGAGGATTTAGTCACCCGAACCTCAGGCAGCTTTGGGCAAGCACCAGTTCATCCCCGATGGAGTGGACTGCTCGCAGCATTCACCCACACCGTTGAGCTCTTCAGCTGTGTCCACGATGTACATAAATCAAGCAGCATTCTGGGACACTCCTTCACAGTTTTTGTTTTATTTAACAAGTCTTTTGCTGTTTCTTGCGTTTCTAACTAGATTCTGCAGTTTGTTCTTAGGGCCGGATTGAGTTCTCCTGGTTTTCACAGGTAGTTCTTCAGGGCCAGGACAGGGAGTACAGGCCAAGCCGGTGAGCGAGGTCGGGCATGCGCTGGAGACTGTGTGCCTGCACGGATGCATGTATTTAATGGTGGGGATGAGTCCCGAGAACCGCATCACGGACTGCGGTGTTGCAGCTTCCGGGTGACAGCATCTACGGGGCTGTCTTCATACCCCTCGGCCACCCTTGGCCAGAGCTTGGTCACGCAGCACACAGCTGCAACTCAGAGCTGCACTGAGGCCTGAAGTGTGTGTTCCCACAAGTCTGTAGAGATACAGAAGTTAATGACTGAATAAATGAAAAACAAAACAAATCTCCCATTCATGAGAGCTTGAAATGATACGTGTAGCTGCCCCATCCACAGCACAGGGCTGGGAGAGGAGGGGTTGCTCGTGGAGGACCCAGAGGAGGACTGCATGCAATGTGATCAGGACCCTGCTGCAAGTCTATGGTTTCCCTCCATAGGCTCCAGCCTTGATGGGGTCACAAGAACCGTCTGATGAGGGCCTGTGAGGAAGGAAATCAACCAGCAGTCACCAGAGGCTGGCCAGGGCAGCAAAAGCAAGGCGTCCTGAGCAAAGGCCACGCCAAGAGGAGCCCTGCAGGCTGGTGACCTGAGCACTGCATTTGGCTGGGTTCTCGTCCAACTTGGTTTGTGATGCCAATCTTGGGAAGAACTGAGTTCGTGAGCCAGGTGCCACTGTACTCGGAGTGTGTGGCAACGTTGCCACGCGCCAGAGAAGTCAGGGTGTGCGTTGGCCCCCTTCTCAGTGCTCTTGAAGGCTGTGAGGTGGGGCTCCCATGAGGAAAGCACAGCTCAGATCTGCTTCCTGAACATAGACAATGGCAGGAGGCACCCTGGGCAGTGGTGGGCTTGGGGTTCTGGGCTCAAGCCAGAGACCTGTGAGCACAGGAGCACTGGCGAGGAGTCAGCTGTGGCCTCCGAGATGCTGCAAGCTGGGTACCGGCTGACACGGGGACAACGTGCAGGCAGCGCCAGCCGTGGTGGGCTGGGCTCCTCAGGAGGGCTGTTTTAGCTGCAGAACTGGGAATCTGGCATCCAAGGTCACGTCTCAGGTCAGGGCCACAGGGAGACAGTGGAAAGCAGCAGTGACAAGACAGGCCAACGGGTTTTCCTGGTACTCACGCTGGTTCACTGGTTTTTCTTCATTAAATGTCTTAAAGTCATCACATTCTCTGACACTGAGGGCCTCAGTACCTCGGGGGAGCCCCTGTCTTTCATCTTGTTTGAAACCACACCATCTCCAGATTCTCAAATTTCAGTATTCTCTGATCTCAGCTTTCATTTTTCTCCCCCTTGAATCCATGTTTTTTTTTTGGAACTGGGGATTAAATTCATGCCCTTATGCTTGCCAGGCATGCACTTACTCTATTGAGCCATCTCCCTGGCCCCTGAATTCATGTTTTCATCCCCTCAGATCCTTCTCAGTGTAGCAACCAGAACCCCTGCAAAGCTCCCCTCTCCTCTCCTCTCCTGTCCTTTCCTCCCTTTCCTTATCTCTTCCTCTCCCTTCCCCCCTCCCCTCTCCTCTGTTCCCCCCTCCCCTTCCTTCCTCCCCTCTCCCCTCCCCTCCCCTCTGCTCTCCTCCCTCCTCTCCCCTCTTCTCTCTGTGACTTAATTATCTTTCGCCTCCCCATCCTCGCTGAGTACCACCCCTAGGTACTATCCACGGTCTGTGCTCTTTGGTGTCATAACATAAGTCACTGACGATCAAAGGCTGTTGATTTCTCACTGTGTTTGACACAAGTGCATCATGCGATTGTCATTTTTCAGGTGCTCTGTGGTGTGCATGTTGAAGTCCTGCTTTCCTATATTTAGCTGAAGACTATTTTTTAGAAAGGAGCCAAAACTTGCATATTTGGTATACCTCCTAATTTAACAATATTATTTAAGTGTTACTACTTATTTGTTTTTCACTTTTTAAGAGAATAAAAATAAAACAGGGCCGACCAAATAGCTCAGCAGATTAAAGCACCTGCAAGCAGGTACAAGGGCTGAGGGTTCGATCCCCAGGCCTGCCATGCCGGCCCGCCCCCGAGGCGTGCTGAGATGGCGACCGAGACTGGGTGTGGTGGCGCACACCGGTAATCCCAGCTCTTGGGAGGCTGTGAGCAGGAGAATTATGAGTCTGATCTAGCAGTGAGACCTTCAACACCCTGTAGACCCTTCCCTAAAATACAGAAAAGTACATAAATAAATAGAAATGATATAGAATTTCACTACACAACACGATAGGAATTCAACAATGGTTGTTATATTGCTTAACGTTGTCTTCAGATTAGTTGTTTCGGTTACCAGAGACAATCACGCAAAATTGGCAGAGCCTACAGTCCGGTAGTGTTTCTCTCCTGCCATCTGCGCATGCTCTGTGCGCCTCTGCTGGGTGCGCCCGCGTGCGACTTGCTGAGAGCTTCCGCCCATGGATGGCATCTTCCGGTTCCCTTGGCTGCTGCTCCTTTCCACAGTCATTCCGGCAATGTCCCCCTTCCTCGATTCTCAGGGTGGAAACACCCCCTGCGGTTGTCTTCAGTCCTCAGGCTGTGCTCAGACTCCTCCCCCAAATCCCGCCACTGGCTCAGACTGCTGCGGCTGCAGAGGTGGCATCGAATGCTGTCCTAGGGGGCTCTCCCTGCCATCCTGGGGTCCCCTCTGTCCCTGTCCTCCCCCCCCCCCCGCCTCTACCGCTCTGCACTCAGATCAGCGCGCTGCTCGTGTGTGCTTCACTCGCTCGCAGAATGCTCCACTGCTGCTCAGCCACAGAGTGTCACCCTCGTCACTGTGTCCCCCACGCCAGTCAGCTGAGGGGTTGGTCTATGCTCAGTACAGCTGAGACACGACTGTCTTACGGAACGTGGGCATGCGTCCCTAACAGAGTCCTCGGCTCTAATCTGCAGTCCTGGGCTTGCCCCACCTGGCTGGCGTCACCTCACCATCCTGCACTCAGCCATGGGACCCTGTAGGTTGCCATGGCTAAGGTGGACAGCACAGGGCTCCTAGGCAAGGTCACATGACCAGCGTGCTGCAGCGGCCGAGGAGAGGCTTGCTTTTCACGAACTGACCTGAGATTTTAATTTGTGGGTGATGCTAAGTCTGAGATTATTATATGACAGCCTGGCTTCAGTTCTGCATTTTAGCTGTGCTGGAGGGCGGATGAAAACCCTCAACATCAGGTTTTAGATAACAGTGCGGCGGGGAGTCAGCAGCCTTGCTGTGGGAGGCTCCCGTCAAATATTTTCCAGCTGCCTACATGTCTAGAAAATAAAGAGAAAGTCTTTACCTAGAAAATGAAGGCCAGAGCACCTTGCAAGTGGAGGCACTAAGCATGGACACTCACCCGAACAGTCTTGAGATGCGGCACTGTTTCTGAAAATAAAAGGAAACCTGACCTCTCCAGGAGGAGGAGGGGACGTTTGCACTTTTTAGGGGGAAGCCCACATAAGTCCATTCTGCAGGGTGCCCCGTGGCTCGCAGATCAGTGAGGTGATCTCTCTTTCCCAAAGCACTCGGAAGACCCTGTGAAGTCGCTGGAAGTCCCAGGGTCCTTAACAAAAACAGGGGGCAATAGTCAAAGGGAAAAAATTAAAAACACAAACATAATTCTGCACTGATCAGTTTAACCTGTGGTGAGATTAAAAATATGGCAAATTTTTAAATTAATTAATTATTCCCCCTGGCATGAATGGTCCTTAAAATGATGCCACACCGCACGCTCAGCCCAGCACCTTGCTGCAGTACCGGGGTGACTCTGGAAGTGTTCGCACCGAGCTGCGTTAGCTGTGCTGTCCTGGCTGTCTCAAAGTCTAGAATCAATGAGAAACATTCCCCTTCTAGGACATCGGGACTCTGGGTGACAGCCGGAAGTCTCACGGAGCCAGAGACAATGAACTGCGCAGAGGCGGGCACGCTGGGCTCTCGCGGGCCACCTCTTCGCTGGACCGCGCTCCGGGCGGGGCTCTCTGCGCTCGCTACCACCTCGCAGAAAGACACTCGGAAAACAGCACTTCCAGATCTGTTCAGAAAGTACAAGAGCCAGGGCCACTAAAAGTGCTTGAAGTGGGGGGAAGAGCTTGAAAAGGGGTTAATGGGGAGGTTTCTTTGACTTTAATGAACTTGAGTTTGAAATGTGAACACTGGCTGCATATTCGGATCCCCGCTGCGCACCTCCTGGGGTGTGCTTTCATTATAGAATGTGGGAGAAATAGTGACCGAAATGAGAGCTCCGTTCAGCAGAGAAGCAGCAATGCTGACCCAAGCCTCACAGGTGGCCTCAGTGATGCGACGCCGGGAATGGAGCAGGCCGAGACCTTCCGACGTATTCTTTTCTAATGGTTAACATTTTCCTAGGATGTGAACTATGCTCAGCCAACAGTGAAGGTGCATGATGAATTATTCATCTTGGCTCTGACCTATAAGAAGCTTGAAGTAAGCCTCACGGCGGAAAAGGCTGAACCAGTTGAGAGTCAGCAGCTCTTCTCAGAGCTTCCACAGACTTGAGTGCACAGGTAGAGCACTGCCTGACGCTGGAGGCAGGTGATGACAGGGAACCTCAGCCCACTGCAGCCACGGCCAGGAAGGGACACGTTGGTGTGAGCAGCACATCCCAGTGTGGACAGGTGGGAAGCCCCTCCGAGCAGGCCCCACTTGGCTTCCATGAGTTCCATCTCCAAGATCCCTGCCAGGTTCTTGCAGTGTGGAATGGAGAGAAACACCTCTGTGGCCCCAGGGGTGGGCAGTGTGGTGCTCTGGATAGCAACAGAGGTGCTCTTGGTGTGGCCTTCCGTCAGAGGGAAGTGCAGCCCACCCTCCATGCACATGGCTCCACGCCCTGGGATTTGCCCAGCCGTGTGTTGAGCACCCGAGGCTTGTGGTGCACAAAGGGGCTGACACCATTTCCCTCAGGCTGTGCTCTGCCTGCAAGCACAGACCCTGTCCAGTTGGGCTGATGGGGGGAAGGGCACACCCAGCTCCAGCTCATGGGAGGGCAAAGGAAAGTGCCAGCCAACCCTGCAGGTGCAGACAGCAGGAGGGCACTGCAGTGTTTCTGGCAAAGGAATGAAGGTGTAGCCATTTAGAGCACGCCACATGCTCTGCTCACCCTCCCAAGAGCCTGGCCCTTTTCTGTGTGTCATGCCCAGTTCTTTGTTCAGGACACCAAAAACCCAGAAAGAGGCTCCCAGGACTCTGGGCCTGGTAACTGCAGTGCACTGGCACAAAGGCCCTTTGGGTCTTACCAGTGCCTAGATCACCGCGGAGAGAGAATTGGATTGCCAGAGCCAGCTGCTCTCCTGTGCCACCTAAGAGGGGTGGGAGGGAGACCGCGCACTTCTGTGGCACCTGAGAGCATGATCCATGCTGCCTAGTGCTCACATGACAAGGCGTTTGTCAAGACAGATCACAATTTAGACCAGAAAATTCACCCTGACAAATTCAAAGGGTTGGAACCACCCGCAACATACCACCAAGTCCAAACAGGATGAACTATAAATAATGGAGCAATAACAGAGAAATCCTATAGCATCTGAATGTTAAAGAGCACATTCCAAAATGCACATGTGTTTAAGAAATTTAAAAACATATTCTGAAATAAATAAAAATGGAAAATACATTAGCAAGATTTGGATATGCAGCAAACGCAGTGCTTAGAGGAAAATTTGTAGCATGGAACATATGCGTTGAGTAAACTTCTTCCTTAAGAAATTAGTAAAAGAAGAGGAGCAAATTAAACCCAAAGCATAGAAAGAAAAAAGAAAAAGTAGGTATTAAGAGCTGGCTGTATTAGTGAGCTTTCTGATAGAATCAACCTCGGGGAGGAAAGATGTCCTGAGGCTCGAGGCCCTGGAGGCACCAGTCCGTGGCCTGTGACCCCATTGCAGTAGACCTGGGTAGGAAATTGGTCTTGGCAGGGAGCAGCACTCCGTGGGACTGGGAGAAAGGAGCGCAGAGTGGGGGCAAGATCGCCCTTCTAGAACACATTGCCACGACTGCATCCTCCCCAGGGCCCCACCCCTCCTGACCCCATCACACTGTGGACCATCCTAGGGTGGGTCCACTGGTGGACTCAGTGCCTCAGACCCAGCCACGGCTCACAGCTCCACCTCTGTGCTCTGTGGGGGACCGTCTTCTACATCTCAGCTTTTGGGGTCTTTCCAGAGTCACGGTCGACGCGTGCCCTGGGCCAGGCAGGCAGCATCTTTCCTGACTGTTCCTTCTGAAAACCTGCTTGGCCTGCAGGAAATAAAAACAACAAAAACGCAGACCTCCCCTGCAGATGTGGCTCACAAGGTCCTCCGTCTCCTGCCAGTCCACACCAACTTCCCGGAGTCCCACAGGTTTCCATCAGAGTATCCTGGAGGTTTGTCACGTTCCTCTTAGAGGTGTGTATTTGAGTGAGTTGAAAGCATTTGTCCACAAGGGTCAGGCACCTGAGTGCTGATTGTTGCTTTATTGCTAAGTGTCCAACACAGGAAGAAATCAAGCTGCCCTCAGGAGGCCAGCGAGTACCAAGCACATGCCTTCACCGAGTGAAAGGCGACTCAGGTCACCAGGCTGTGAGCAGACCGGGTGACTCTCAGTGGCTGCTTCTTAGAGAAGCCGGTCTGCAAAGGCTGCGTGCACTGTGGCTGTGGCTCTGTGCACACAGGCTGCAGATGGACAAGAGTTTGAAGTTGCCTGGGATTGAGGGGAGAAGGGGCTCAAGAGGGGGCATGGAGGCCCAGAAAGGCAGGGAAGCCCCCTGGGGGATGCTGTCACACAGACCTGTGCATGCACATTTCCTAAGGCCCACACCAGAGAGAAGCCTCGTGTAAGCCACAGGAGAGCGAGGGTATGTGCAGAGTAACACTGACTTTTCTCGGTGACAGCAGATGCTGCTTGTCTTCATGTGAGTAACCTCAGAAGTGTCCCAGCACCACAGGGCCTTTACTCACAGACAGGGACAGCACATGAGCTGTCTGCAGATCATTCCTGCTGGACTTACTTTGAGGACGTGGAGCAGGAATGGGCATTGCTATCACATAGGGGCTTATTTAAAAAGGTTTCTGAAGAGAAAAGGCCTTAGGGGATGCCAGAGGCTGTGGCCAAGGAAGCTGTACCTTCCAGAAAATCAGGAAGCTTCACTCTGGACGGAGATGAGCAGGACCAGGCCAAGGCTGCACAGCAGCCCTGAGCACTATGTGTGCCTGCAGGCCCTCCCTCCCTGCAGGCCCTCCCTCTCTGTAGGCCCTCTCTCCCTGCAGGCCCTCCCTCCCTGCAGGCCCTCCCTCCCTGTAGGCCCTCCCTCCCTGCAGGCCCTCTCTCCCTGCAGGCCCTCCTTCCCTACAGGCCCTCTTTCCCTGCAGGATCTCCCTCCCTGCAGCCCTCCCTCCCTGCAGGCCCTCCTTCCCTGCAGGCCCTCCCTCCCTGCAGGCCCTCCCTCCCTGCAGGCCCTCCTGCCCTTCAGGCCCTCCCTCTCTACAGGCCCTCCCTCCCTGCAGGCCCTCCCTCCCTGCAGGCCCTCCTTCCCTGCAGGCCCTCCCTCCCTGCAGGCCCTCCCTCCCTGCAGGCCCTCCCTCCCTTCAGGCCCTCCCTCCCTGCTGGGAGCTTTGCAAAGCCTGGAGGGGAACCGCTGTCCACTGCTCAGGAGCTCTATGAGTCAGGTAAGTGAGAAATAAGCCAGGACAGCACTGAGCAATTTGTATTTTGAGTTTATTCATGAAAATATTCTAATGTGTATTAATAACACAAGTAACAGGGATTCTCTCACTCAGGAGGTACAGTGGTGGCAAAAAATGGGTTTATTGGGGACCAGTGACATTCTAGACCTGTGGAAGTATTCGAGACTGGATATTTTTCAAGGAATATGCCCCTGTCACATTTCAGAAAGTTTCTGTATAGCAAGTGTTTATGTCCAGGCTTCAGTATAAGCCAGCTCCCACCAATCCTCCACCAGGGCTGGGCTCTGTGCCCTCTCATCGTGTCTGCCCAAGCTTCCAGCTAAGGGTCCTCCCCTACTTCAGCACTAATGAATGGGGTCTAGTTAACTGTATCTCAGCACTTCCTGGGCAGCTTAGGCTATTGCTTAAATATTCTTTTTAGTGAAATACAGTTAATCCGAGGAGATTAAAGGGCAGCACTGGTAGTCACAAAGCCATGTGACGGCCAGGCTGTTTCCCCACCTGAGAACTAATGCTAGAGTGGGTTGGAGCAGAATTATAATGAAAGACCTCCTGTTCATGCAGGCACTGAAAGCACTTCGCTTCCGAGTCACCTTGCTTGAGACTTTCATAACTTTCCTTTGCCTGGTGTTAGGGGAATTTAATGCCTGCCTGACAGAGCTGCTCTCTCACAAGACTGCGTGTTCAGATAAGGACGGCTTTTGTGGGTGGCTTGTGGAGCTTTTCAATATACTGAATGATATCTTATTGGCTAGTTAAGCAGCTCACAATGCATGTGCAGCAAAGGACGCGGGCTTCAGTGGGAGGTGGAGATACATTCATGTGGGAGGACCGAGGAAGGTTTCTGCAGATGCCGGTGACCTCCAGGACTCCATCGCAGAGTGCCATGCTTTGGTGATGGGAGCAATTGTTCTGGCTATGAAGATATGCTTGGCAATGCATCCTAGTCCTTGTGCTGTGCTTCTAGTGAAACCCTGACAAATTCTCAAGGCAAGGCTGAAGGGAGACAGACTCAGTCGCTGGGGCATTAACCTGGCCTCCTAGTTTAAAAGCGTTCCTGAAAGCTGAAGCCTCACCAGCTCTTGGGTATGGGTGGGCTGGGAGCCTCTGACTTGCTTTCCTCTGCTCATTCTGGCGAGAGCCCAGGAAGGCAGCTGTGTCCCCCGAGGGCTGCAGCCTAACTGCTTTCTGCAGTTGTCTCTGCACCCTGGCCGAGGACCCAGGCGACTTCCTGCCTGGAACGCTGCTGGAGGAGCAGGCAGCAGTTTATGCCCAGAGCCAGCCTCTTTCTCCTGTTCCATCCTGCAGGCGCATGTAGGCCTGGCAGTGCAGCGGCTGTGCTGGGCGCTCTGGTACTCGGGCAGGGACAGAAGTGCTCCGAGCTGGCCCTGGCTGCAGGGTCCTGAGTGCACTGGCCTTTGACTGTGGTGGCCTCTGTCTCATCAGGTCCATGCCAGGAATGAGGCGCCTGTTCTGCCGCGTCTGGATGTCCTTGCCATGTCCCCAGCCTGGAAAGAAGGGGCACAGGTGCTAATTTCAACCGCAGAATTCACGCTGAGCATGGCTTTGCTGTTCCACAATTAACTCCTGTCCCTAACTGACACAGCATGGTGAGTGCAGGGGCCCGGCCCTTGCAGGCGTATGGAGCCTGGGCCAAGACGCAGGAGTGGGCCTGGGTGAGGGCCGCGCAGCCGCGCCCTCGTGCCCCTCGCAGGCTGCGCTGGGCTCTCGGGCTCCTCCTTCGTCACTGATTCCTTCTGCCTCAGTGGCTTCCTGCCTCCTAGCTGCTCCATGCCGACACAGTGCTGAATGCAGTCTCAGAGGCTGCACCCTCTCACCCTACCCTGAATCTAGGCGCTTCTTCCTCAGGCGTGAGAGGAGAGGCGTCTTCTGCGGGGTCGCAGACCAGACCCTGCAGGGGCCCAGAACGCAGAAGGTGAGGGAGTAGTTCTCACTTGTTATATGAAACTGGATTTTGCCCTCATGTTGAAAGGGCAGTTTGCTGAATATAGAGAATTCCTGGTTAGAAAGACTTTATTTTCTTCCAACACTTTGGGTAAGTCATCTTCATGTGTCCCAGTCTCAGTTTTCTCTTCCTGATGAAAACCTGCCCCCTGATCCTATAACTGTCTTGAATATGCGATTTTTCCCCCCTGTATTTATGACAGTGTCTACAGTGTGTTCAGGGTCTCACTATGTAGATCAGAATCATAGTGATTCTCCTGTGTACAGCCTCCCAGCGCTGGGATTGCAGACCCATGCCACCACACCAGTCTCAGTCAAACACAGCCGCTGCGCTCTGCCTAAGCAGGAGCTTTACTCCATTGAGTTATCAGGCCAGCCTTGATCTTGTTAATTGTAAATATACTCAATGTCATATTTTTTAAATTTTTTATTTATTTATTTTTATTTAGTACAGGGTCTACAGGGTAGGGGGTCTACAGGGTCTCACCACACAGATCGGACTCATAGTGATCTTCCTGTTTTCAGCCTCCCAAGCACTGGGATTATAGGCACCCGCCACCATGCCCAGTCTCAATTGCTATCTCAGCGCGCCCTTGGGGCGGTTTGGCACAGCACGCAGGGGGTTGAACCTGGCCATTGTGCTCTGCCTAAGCAGGTGCTGCAGTCTGCTCAGCTATGTAGCCAGCGCCTATGTCATAATTTGTTAAAAAGTGAGTGTCCCAGGGGTCTCAGAAGGACCAAATAAAGAGCAGACCTGTGACGCTGCGTGGCAGGCAGGACGAGTCTGAGAACGGCCTTCTGATGGCTCCAGCTGCAGGGAGACCCCAGCTAGAACTCACTTCATTTGGCTTCACTTCTCGCCTATTTTGCAAATTCTTTGTGGGTGTGTCGACTTGGTTATCTGAGCCTGGAATCCAGAGAACTAGAGCCTGGGTGACTCGCATTCCTGGGGAGCTAAGCAGATCAGACTCATGGGCTGTGGGAATGTGTTGCATTTGCCTGGTTAAAGCACTTCAGAAATATATGGCACTTCCTGTGGGGAAGGACGGGCACCTCCTGTCCTCAGGAGACTCTACCTCCTGACACGTAGGACTGGGCAATGGCGCATAGCAGTGCCTGCGAAGGCTGCAGGGCTGCTCAGCACACAGCCGGCACCAGGTGAGTGCTCTGCTTCTAGCCTCTATGCTGTTGTGCAGTTGGAAGAAAGAAGATAAATACAGCTGAATCCACTAAGTCTAAGATTTAAAACACAAGTCCCAGGAGTGGAGATGTGGTCACACAGCAGGCAAGAAAGGAGGGCCCAAGCATCTGCTTGGCTACAGAATGGAGAGACCTCTAGAGAACAGAGAATCCTCTAGAACCCTCTAGAGTGAGGTGATTATAAATGCCAGGCATGACCAAGTGACCGGTCACAGAGATCAGGACTGAAATTTATCGTCAGCATTTGATTCATATTTCATAACCATTCTCATGCACATATACAGGCATCTCTTTTCTTTGCATTCATATGCTATAGAATACTGATTTACTTAATATTGCCACTTAAATGTTGCTAAATCCATATTATTTAAGCTCTAGGATGGCAAGAGAAGGCAAAACATCTCCCAGAGAGTAACTCTGCCTTCTGCACTGAGGGGGCAGTAGATTCGCGTCTACCTGCACGCACAGGAGCTGCACCTGTCAGGCGAGGCTAGCCCCTTCCTGTGACTTTGAAGATCCCACACGGTTGGAGGAGCCGCGTCTGGCAGTCAAGCTCAGGGGAGTGGTTGTGACCATGAGTCATGACACACCAATGGGACTGGGTTAGAAGGGCAGTAAGATTAGCACAGCACATCTCTGGGGTCCTTTGGGCGCTTCCAGAGATCGCTGGCAGGTGGGCAAGCAAACCCAGGAGTTGGCAGGATGGAAAGGGAAGAAAGAAGACATCAGAGCGGTGCGGTGACTTTGTCCCCTCTGTTCTCCTGTCCACTGGACCTTACACTCTGGCTTGTTAGGCTCGCAGCAGATGCACCCCAGTGACTTTCTGGGGCACCCAGCAGCCCTGACCCCTTGTGATAAGGGGTGGGGCCCACTGCTGGCCAGCACGCAGATGGGAAGCACAGTGCGTGGCTTCTATGAATTCTGGTCCTCTGGAGAACCCAGCCAATGTGACATCTATACTCATGGGTTGAACTACTTACTCTTGGGGAAAGTTCAGTCCACAGGTTCAATACAAGCTCTATAAACGTCTCAGTGGCATTTTTCACAATGAAAGAAAATATTAAAGTTCACATAGGTGCAGAGGACACTCCAAATATCATACAATTTTGAGGGAAACCGAAGCTGGAGGTATTGTACTTCCTGCTTTGGAGGCGTATGGCAGAGCCAGCGTGGATCTGGCATTCACCCAGATGCACAGATTAAAGAATCAGAATGGAAAGTCTAGAAATAAGCTGAGCAAATGTGACAACAGAACTTGGGAAGCAGGCCAAGAAATGGTACTGAGTGTGACAGCCTCTGCCCCGGAGAGGGCTGGGGAAGCTGGGTACCGCACGGGAGGCAAGGCTGGCCCTTCCTTGTACCGCACAAAGCCAACTGGAAATAAACGGAAGATGTAAACAGGAGGCTAGTGACTACAAAACTTGGGGAAAACACTTCATGCCATCGGACTCGGCTGTGTTTCCATGGAAATGACACAAAAGCCAGGTGGCAGAAGCAACATCACACCAGGGGGACCAGGCCACAGCGTTTCTGCACAGCCAGGAAACAGCGAGCAGAGTGCAGGTGTGAGGAACAAAGTTAGAGAAACTGTGAAGTGGCTACGTGTGAAGCGCACCTCGATGGCGGGGCCAAAGCCACTGAAGCCAGGGTGGTGTGGGGAAGGTCTGAGCAGCAGCCGCCTTAAGGAGGCACATGGCGGCCAGCAGTGCAGGAGAAGGTGCTCGCCACTGCTGATCACAGGGACACCGGCCAGCACCACAGGGAGGTGTCGCCACCCATCTGCTAGCAGGGCCCAGTGGGAGAGGCAGGACACGTGCTGTGAGCCTGAGGAGACGTGCAGCTGTAGCATGGTGAGTCGGGGTGTAAGCCAGGACAGTCACAGAAAAGAATGTGCATGGTACCAGGTATCTGAGCACTGGCCCAGCAGCGCCACTTCTGCGTCCAGAAGAGCGGGAGCCAGGCACCCGAGGAGATGCCTGTAGCCCTTGCTGCTCTGAGTTCTCAGTGGCCAGGACACAGAACCAAAGTTCACTGGCAGGTGAGCAAGAATGTGGAGTGCAGTGCAGAGTCGTGCTCGACAAGGGGGAGCCTGACGTGTGCCGCAAGACGGAGAGTGCACGGCATGTTCCGCTGAGCTAATCAGCCAGCCACAGGGCCCAGCGCCTGCGTGACACCTCGGGGAAGGCACCCTAGACTTGGAGCATGTCAGTCATGGGCTGGGGGAGCGGAGGACGTGGGGACCTCGCGACCCGCAGGAAGAAAGCCCCCTAGAGCTGGCTGCACGCACACTGCTGCGGCCCCTGGGGCTGCGCTGTGAGAACAGAGTCGGGGATAAGTGTTCTTATGGTTAAAGTCCACCTAGAACTGGAGCGTTCACTTCGAGTCTTGGAATGGGGTGTGAAGTATGCCCCGGGGTCTTCAGTATCTTAGAGGAGGGATGTCCAGCTGCCTGGGAAGCCCCGGGCCCAACCTGAAGATTCCAGAATGACCGAGGCTCCGTTTCACACCACATTGGTGTTTCTGCATAGCTGCTCTTCTCCTGCAAGTTACGGCAGGGTAGCTAGCCTCATTTAATGTAAGAGTATCTCAATAGAACAGCCTACCACAATCCGCCCCACTTCTGCAGCTCTTTTCGGCTGAGCCCACTGACATTTCACTTCTCTGACCTAAACAGAGCTTTCCAGGGAGGAAGGTCTGCCGGGAGGCTTCTGCCTGCACTGCTGCTAACCCAGGGCCTTCTCAGCACCTTGCTTATTTACTTGCTCAGTTTTCACTTGTGAGCCAGGCCACGAAGTCGCCCAAGCTGGGCTCAGCCTTGCCGTCCTCCGCCTCAGGCTCCCCGGTGCTACTGTCGAGATTTTGTCCTGTTCAGTGCATGGATTTGACATGGACACAGCCTAGGTAACCCTGGGAAACTGAGGGCCTATTAACTGATCAGTAAATGTGAGACTCGCGAAAGCCTGACACAGAAACCCAGGGTAAAATAAGTATTTTGCCTTCTCATATGCGTGTATAAAACGTCATTAAAATATAAGTGAAATTATTTTAATAAACAATACTTTATCTATAAAGAAACGTAAAGCTTAGTCTATAGACAAATGGCATAGTTAAATGACATTCTGCTAAAACAAATATATTTTTTGAAATAAAAGAAGCTTACAAAAAGGCTAGTGTTTGTGGTGATTTGCATCGTTGTAACTAGGATACGGATCACAACTTCTCTGTCTCCAGTTGCGTGAGCATCTGTGATGGATAAGTCTAATTAATTGTTAAATTTTGTTGTTGCATAGTTTTTAAAATAGATTTTAATTGGTTTTAAATTGGAAAAAGAACAGTTTGATGTTTAGTGGTAGAAACTATCAAAATAAAAGTCCTAAAGGGTCTACTTCACTTGCACTTGTACGGAATTTCACGATTACTCTGCTAATTTGTAATAGTTCTCTAATAATACATTTTGACTACTTTATTCAAAGTTGTATTCATATTAGTAACCATTATTGTTGGAAATAAGTCCCTAGACTCAATTTCTCAGTGCAGATAATAAAGTGCTTAGACATAAAAATCTCAACAAGGTGTAAACATGTAATTTTGACCAGAGAAAAACTCGTTTGTTACTGTACACAGACAATAATAGACATTACATTTCTAAAACTAATTTTGGACATTATCTCTATTATCAAGCACCTGGATGGAAAAATTCACTGATCTCAAAAATGTCTTTATTTTTATCAACTGGTTTAAATTAGTTTACTGTTAAGTGATGTGGAGCATGCAGAAATGTATCAGCTTAAATTATATGGGACCTTCGTGCCTCATACTCCAAAGCTTTCGTGTGTGAGTTCTACAGGAGTTAGCAGAAAGCATCAGGAGGCTGAGGGGAGAGCTTCGAGATTTTGTGTTTTTACCCTTTTTGAGAAAGAAATCAGCTTTTATCTCAACTGTAGGTCACATATAGAGGAGAGCAGAGGCCACGCGCCCTCTTCCCGTCCACGTGGAGGGGGCACTGGGCTCCTCTGCCCTTTGTCTCTTTGTACAGGATCTGCAGGGTCTGCGGGGTCTCTACCCACATCCAACTCATAGTGACCCTCCTGTCCTCAGCCTCGCGAGCGCTGGGCTTACAGGCACACAGCACCTTGCCCGGTCTCAGTGCTCCCGGGGACAGAGCCGACAAGGCATGCCAGGGATTGAATCCTGGCCACTGCGCTCCGCAGGTGCTTTAATCTGTCCTCTGTCCTTGAACTCTATCTACATTTTTGATAACTAACAGAAAAAATTCAAAAGGTCTGGTTGTCCCCTTCTTATATTTACCTCAACTTCTGATTAAAGTTACTAGCTTATAATCTTGGTTATATTTTTTCCTCTGGGTCAGACAGGAAGAGGCACGGAGACCTGGGAAAAGGCGGCTGACCAGGCTGTAGCCCCAAGGTCTGTGAGCAGCAGCAGGGGGCCTTGCCAGGGCCAGCCTGAGCCCCTCATGCCACACGAGGCTCACACACTCCTTTCAGTAAAAGCATCCGCTTTTACAGGCTTTCCTTCACAAGTCTCCAATCTTCTGGGTCTGCCCTTCTCCCTTTATCCTTCTGGTAGGGCAAAACCATTATCACTCAAAATCTCCGCATGTTAGAATTATGTCTCTTCTACTTATAACCCTCTTTATGTATGTTTCTCCACCCTGGCACTATCTACTTCTTATAAAAAGACCTGGCTGCAGCCACTTCTCTCCTTTCATTCTTTCCTGCTCTCTGCGCTGGTCTCAGATTGCTGCATTTTTGAAACTTGACTGGCTGCGGGAACTTTCAAGCAGCCTTGAGTTAATGCTCTTATCACCATCAGAAAGCAGACAGGGGAGCAAGCTGACTAGCTGGAGCCTGAGAATTTGCAGAACATAAGAAACAGTTTAAGCATTTTAATTAGACAAAAATATCAGTTTAATTTGGAAGACAAAAGTAAAATTATCAGCTAACTAAGATTTGTCATTTGGTTCCTCTGCACTGAGAACTTTCCCTTCAGGGGAAGGATGGAGCCCTCTGGTGTCTGGGGAGACAGGATTCTGACATCTTCTTGGTACCTTTTAAGTTCCCTGGTCTCTGTTATTTCCTGCTTTTTTCCCTCTGTTTTTTCCCTTGCGCTGTTGCAACTGTCAGGTCAGGCTCTGTGGACTCCGTGGCTGGTGCCTGCTCCTGCTGCAGCAGAGCCACCGGCCTCGGTGGCAGGTGGGACAGGGGCTGCAGAGGTCCCACATGAAAAGGGCACTGGGGGGGAATGCTTTGTTCCTCATTAAGTACCCGAGCTTGTAGGGGAAAGAGGGCAGCTGGCCCTCGTTGCCAACGCAGGGCATGCTCTATCTCATCCAGAGACCTCGGTCACTATTATTACCAAATACAATCAATGACTGGCATTCTTAGTCCTCATTTGATCCAAACTGTGGCCAGAAGACAGATGGGTGAGGATGGGGACTTGAAGCCAAATGAAACAACAATATTTTACTTGAGCTCCTCCCTCCCTCTCTCCCTCCCTCTCTCCTTCCTTCTCTCCTTCCTTCCTCTGTGAGTTGCCTTCCTAAGTCCTTAATGTCAGTCCGAGGGGGCCACCAGGGAACATTTTGCTTCTTGAGCCCCTGGATTCCCTCACTGTCCTGACTGGGAGGCCTATTTACTTCCCACTCTGCTTCTCCTAGAGTCCACGCTTACTCTCTGGCATGTGCTGAGATAACTCATTGTCTATTACTTTCAAATTCACCTGAAATCACCAGTCTCACTTGAGACTCTCCAAGCCTCACCTGAAGTCATCCTGGGACAAGGACAGAATAATGCCAACCACCAAAGCAGTGCTCAGTCTCCCTTTCGTACCTTGGTTCATGCATGAAGTTCCCTGGTCTCTGTTATTTCCTGCTTCTGTCTCTTTCAGTATTGTTGAGAGATCTTTCCTGGTCCAGACATTCCAGATGTGGGTTTTCATCTTGGGGCACTGCAGGAAGGCTATGATTCACGTTTCCTCCCAGCAGGAGTTCCCACATCTCAGAGGCCCTTGGGTCTCACGTTAGGCACCAAAATTGCTTGAAATAAACCTTCAGGATCAGTTTGCCAGTGGCAGATAATAAAGCACTTAGCAAGAATTCTTGACAAGGCATCTACAGAAAGGTGCAAGCCTGAGGTAGCAGGCACACAGATGAAGGAACATTGCTTCTCTTGTCCCTAACACAGGAGAAGCATCTGACCTTCAAAGCCCTGGCTGAATGCAAAGGCTTGCCATCTAGCGCAGCTAACTCAGGTGGGGCAGGGGCAGGGGTTAATGCACTGCTGAGTAAGCTGGAGACAGGCTGTGACAGAATTGGAGCAGTAAGTCCTGGATCTTACCTTGGGGATGGCCTTAATGTGGGGTCTGGGCAGTGAGCAGAGGCCAGCTCCCTTATACCCAAAACGGAGTTGCTTTTGTCCTGTGCTTTGACAGAAAAGGTGAGGCCTATTTTTCATTTGATGACAGGCCAATTACCAGTTTATTTTGCATTTTTATTGCATCTTTAGGCAATAGCTTTTCTTCCATTTTTAATGTTTTTCAGAGTAACAAAAACATGACACAACTGACATATTCTGTAAAGATTGTTTTAGTTCAGAATATTTTATATCATCTACTACATGAAAAATAATAATCTGATTATTTTAGGAGTTACTGCTAACGATAAGGTCAGGACCTTGGCCAGTGGCCACCTGCTTCAGGCCAAGGGTCTTTGCTGCACCCCTTCGGGCCGGATGGGGGTACAAGGTGCAGAGGCTCAGAGGTCTTTGAGATGTCCCGCAGGATTGCACTGCCCATGCCTCCTGCCGGCGCTGGGCAGCCCAGCAGCCAGCTTCAGCTTGCTCCTTTCGTCCTCCATTTCACCCAACTTCTATCACTCTGACACCTTATCACTTCACTCAGGGTAGGCAGCACCTTTGTGACACCCTGGAAGACCTGTGACACCCTGGTGTGAGGGCCTGTCCTTGACCGCGTGGCCTGAAGGTGAGGTCTGTGGGTTCGTGCAGACAGCGGACCTCCGCCGCTGGTTAGCCACCTGGCGGCAGCAGCTCTGGCACCCTGCTCGTCTCAGTCACCCTTCTCTCATCGCTGAGATAAACTGCTCAACCCAGAATTAAGGAAGGAAAGGGTTTCACTCCCAGTTGGTGGAGGTTTCTGTCCATACTTGACTGGCTCCCAGACAGAGCGCCACATGGCAGAGGGCCGCGGTTCACGGCAGCAGAAAGCAGCAAAGAGCAAGG
This sequence comes from Ctenomys sociabilis, assembly GCA_004027165.1. Taxonomy (NCBI): domain Eukaryota; kingdom Metazoa; phylum Chordata; class Mammalia; order Rodentia; family Ctenomyidae; genus Ctenomys; species Ctenomys sociabilis. Next base: position 16,608 of record PVKA01017974.1, on the reverse strand, counting down.
GGAAGGGCAGCAGCTGCAGCTTCTAGCCAGCCCCTCTCCTCCTCATATTGCAAGCAGGCTGCGCTGGGGGAGGTGGAGGGCTCAGGCAGCGTCCATGCCCTACTGTTGCCCAGAAATGGGCATAGGAGCCCTGGCTCCCAGCTGAGTCACTCAGTCAAACTTCTGAACTTCTCAGGTTGAGACTCACATTCTGCGCAGGTGTACCAAGAAGGTGCAGGGCTTCGCAAAGGCCGGGAGGAAGTGCTGAGGTGCGTAAGAGGGGCTTGAATGGCGGGGGCTGTGGCAGTGCTGAGGGAAACGGAGGAGGCTCGGTCTTATCGACACTGTTTGAAGCTTTGAGGGAAACACGAGGATGCGTCCAGGACACCCAATGTGAGTTCGTTTTGGCTCTGACATCTGCTGGAGCTTGCGCATCAGTCAGGGGCTTGGGCGAGTGCGTGCGTGCGTGTGTGTGTGTGTGTGTGTGTGCGTGCGTGTGCGTGTGCAGAGTAGGTGCACAGGTGCTAAGGCTTTACTGGGATTTATGATAAGGAGTCAGCTCCCGTGACTGCAGCTGTGACTCCCACCATTCTGTTAGGAGTTGGAGATCCAGGGAAGCCAGACCTGTCTGAAGACCTCAGAGTTGGAGTTGTGAGGGTGCAGATGCTCATCCGAGTCTGCAGGCCACGGGTCAGGACTGCTGGCGCAGGAGGGAACCGATGCTGCCGCCTGAACGGACAAAGCAAGGGCCAGAGTTGTTGAAACCGTCAGGCAAGACATTTAAATCATTGTGCTAAGTATGTTAATGAGAGAAGTGGATGGCGTGCATGAGCAAATGGATAATTCACACAAAGCAATGGAAGCTCCAAGGAATAATAAAAAGGAAATGCTAGAAATAAAAGCTACTGAAGCAGAACGGAGGGAGACCTTGGGCAAGCCCATTAGGACAGCTGGGGTGCGGCAGCAGAAAATCCAGGCTCCCAAAGTCAGTGGAGCCTGCCCGCACGGGAGCACAAAGGGAAAGGCAGCAACAGGGAGGCCAGAGGACAAGGCCAGAGGACAAGGCCTCCCAGAACACTGAGGTGAGCCAAGTTGGGACGTGGGCGGCTGCAGTGAGAGGGAGACAGAGGGAGCAGGCCTTTGACATGGTGGCCTCCGAGACGCTGAGAGCTGGGTGGACGATAAGCAACAACTCCAGGACCAGAAATCTGAAAAAAAAAAGCAAAATAAATATCTTCTCCACTCCAAAATAAAGACTGCACCTAGATTAGCTGTGTTAGATGGCAGGAAAGCTAAGCAGGAAAAATCCTGAAAATATCCACGAGGGTGAAGGGGAAATAAAGTTCACTTTACAGGAAAAGAAGGAGAAATCCATGCAAATTATTATCAGGAATCATGTGGGCAAGGGGAGTAAAACACAGTATTTAAATTATTGTGAGAACAAAGCAGAACAAAAGCACGGAACTGGACTTCAGAATCCAACAGAACTATCCTACGGAGAGAAACACTTTCTCAGACAAAACACTAGTGTTAGTTGTTTACAGCGAAAAGAAAGGGGGAAGGAAAATGAAATGTGCCAGAACTGAGATTTATTTTTAAAAAACTACTTCAGAGAAGGAGTACATGAAGGCGAGGTGAAGCTGTTTTCGGTTTACCTTGTTCTTCATTAATCTGAAAGACAGCTAGGTAGTGGCAGTACTGACGCAGAGCAGCCTGAGAACCTGGACAAGTGACACAAATACCAGGCGTGGCGCAGGGACCACTGGGAACACCCCACGCCCCCCCAGGCCCCGAGGCTGCGTCCCACACGAGATAATCCCGCTACTCAGGCTCTGCACTGCTTGGTTTAAAACAGACACTGGAGACTCTAAAGCTACCACTAAGAAGGAAATCAAAAGAGTTGATACAGAAAGAGAGGCAGTGGTCCTTCTGGTAGCACTCATGTTAAAATAGAGAACACGCAATGATAAGATTTATCATGCACCCACCTTGCTGTAATGCAAGAGTTAGAATGGGACAGAGAAACCCTGCAGTGAATAGAAGGCCACTGCGCCCTCTCAGCCATCCTGCGGATGGACGGTGATGACTCAGGGCGTGAACGAAGCACAGAGAGCGACAGAAGTGAGGACAGGGTCTCATGTCCACAAGAAACCCACGTTAAAGACAAGATACATTCGACATAAAGGAGTGGACAGCAGTATGATACGCTAATCGTAATGAGAAGAAAGCTACAATAATCATACCAATTTCAGTCAGACTAAAATCAAGATAAAATAGCTGGGATAAAGAGGGCATAATGAGAAAAGGGCCACATTTCAAAGACGCCTCTGCCGGGGGGCATGCATACCTCATACGGCACCAGGCCGCGTGGTGGAAGTGAGGGATTTGGAGGAGACACAGGGGAGCCTGCGATTAGGGCCAGAGCCCGCCCGCCCCCCCAGGCCCCGAGGCTTACAGACAGCGCACCCAGCAACGGCAGAGCACACGCTTTTCACGAGACAGACCAAGCCGTGAGTCAGAAAAATGGGGCCAGCAGGAAGTCAGAAAGTGTGCACGCGGACCACAGAGGAAGCAACTAGAAATCAGCGAGAGGAAGACCGGGGGAATGCCCAAGTGCCCGGCATACTCCTGAGTAACGTGTGGGTTGAATAAAGTGTCTCCAAAGACATGTAAAAGTTGCTAACTAAGGGGGCGTGGAAGGCAACAGATCAAAATGCGTGTGTGTGTGTGTGTGTGTGTGTGTGTGTGTGAGGAGTGCGTGCAGGGAGTTTACAGCGTAAGACGCACACGTTAGATGACACAGAAGGAGCCGAGCACAGCGCGTGCGCAGACCGAGCGCTCCTGTCGCAGGGCCTAGGTGCCTACAACCTTTACTTGTCAAGGAGATACCTTAAAATGTAAATGTGGAAAACTTTAAAATAGGTAATTTGCCTGAGGACATTAAAGGTCAGCAACAGAAGCTGAAGACCGTGGAAGAAAGAAAATAATAAGTGAAGCCAGCAAAAGCCCAGACTTCTCCCTGAAATCCCAAACTTGAAAGCAGGCAGGCCAGCAAGAGAGCAGTCCCACCACAGGTGTCAGGAATGCACACAGCGCCGTCACTACTGGCCCTCCGGATGTCAGAGGGAAGGTCAAGGGCGCTGCGAGCATCTCTGAGCCTAGAACTTCCGTCACTTAACCTAAGTAGATAATCTCCTCAAAAGATGACGCAAAGTACAAATTTCACACAAAGGGAAATCACTCATCCAACGAGTCCTTGCCAATAGGCGGAGCCCAGACAGAAGGGCCGAAGTCCTCAACCCTGGCCTGCAAATGCGAGCCTCTCGGCCAGCAGGGTTTTGGAAGTGTGACCGAGACAGAGTCCGTAGTGTCCGATGTTAGGGTGTGTCTCTAGGTGTCCCCCAAAGCCTTAGGCAGTCATAGGGTGGACTTGTAGAGTTTGTCATTAACTCATGACCCATGAGATTACGGGTGGTCTAAGGCTGGGATTATGGGTGTGAGAGCCACACCCAGCCCGAGGCGGGTAGTCTGGATGTAACAGGAGAGAGCCTGAGAGACAGATTTCCTCTTTGTTGCCATTGTTGCTGCTCCTCCTCCCTTTTGCTCTTCGCTGCAGCCATGCATGGCCGCTCTCTGCCCTGTGCCCTCCGCCTTGGAGCCGGCTGAGTATGGACTGAAACCTCCAGTACCTGTGAGCTAAATAAGCCTTTCCTTCCTTCATTTTGGGTGTTGGGTATTTGTCCCAGAAACTGAGACACTGGATTTCATCCATACAGCTGTGTCCTTATATGAAGGGACCAGGAGCAATAAATACACACAAAGGCTTAGGAAGCCAAGAGGCACAGACAGGGAGGCAGCCACGGGAGCCAGAGGTGGTGAGGAGGGGCTGCAGCTACAACCTGGGGACACCAGAACTGGAGGAGGCCCACCAGGCCCTGGTCCAGAAGCTCAGGGTGCACACGGCCCTGCCAGCACCCTGACTGCAGGACTCGGCTCCAGAGCTGCAAGAGAAGACGCCGGTGCTGCTGGAAGCACCCATCCGGGGCACTTTGCTCTGGCAACCCTACCAGTGACACAGGTGCAGACCTGTTTTAAAATGTAATTGCTAACTGGTGACTTTCCCCAGGTGAAAGCAGCAGGCCCAGACGACCCTACTGTGAATTCTGCCTTAAAATTCAGACAGAAGTGATCAAATCTCCGAATTCTCTCAGAATGTCTGAGCAAGGGGGCACCCCCAGTGCGGCACTGCTTCTCTCAGCACTCTGCTATAAAAGCGCGTACCTGGGGCATAAGAGAGAAACACCAAGCTGCGTGTCTTCTGGTGTGGTGTGCAAGTCCTCTGCACTTCCTAGCACATCCGAGCTGATGCTGTATCCCAGCAGCACACAGCGCAGCCCACGGCCCCAGCCACGTGGGGCTGGGGCAAGACGTGAAAATCAGCCTCTGTCATCTGCAGCATAGCAGGCTGGGCAGAGCTTCCTGCAAGTACATACACCAGTACATGAGAATGATGGAAGCTTCTCATAACCAGGGAGAGAGAAGAAACTTCCTCAGTGACAAAAAGCATGGACAAGAAAACCTGCAGCTGACACCCTGAGTCCCGGTGGGACCAGGCGTGTTCTCCTCAGATGAGAACCGGGCCACCTCTGTGGTCTCGCCATCGCGGACCTAGCCTCCCTCACAAACATCCGTGTAAAATAGTTAAGGGCCTGCGCGTGAGACCTGAGAGCACAAAGCTCTGGGGAGCAACACGGAAATAGGGGCTGTTGTCAATGTGCTGATGGGGTTTTAGAAAAAAGCACAAAAAGTTCACCCATCTAAAAATTAGTATGCTGGACTTTATTAGAATTTAAAAAGAACTACGTGGTAAAAGTGCTGTTGGGGACATGGGGAGGTGATTCGCAGAGCAGGAGAAAGTTCTTACAGACTGACAGAGGCAGAAAGCATTCCACACAAGGAGCCCTTTGCAGTCAGCCACGAAGGCAAGTTCAAGTTACAGAAGTCTGAACAGATACTTCTCCAGAGAGGTTGGGTGGAGGCCCAGGTGCTCAGAAACGGAAGGATGCCCAACAAACGTCCTTGGCCAGTAGACAACTGGAGGTTAGGACAGAAACGCGACATCATCTCTTGCTGTTAGAATCAGCAAAATGTTAGTTCTTTATATATTCTAGGAAGCAGACCTTTGTCTGATTGCTTGTTAGGATTTTTTCAAAATTTGTGGGTTGTCTTTTCACTTTGTTGACAGTTTCTTTTGACGTGCAGAAACTCCTCAAGAAGAGTTGATCCCAGTTGTTGATTCTTTCAAGTGTTTCTCATGCGAATATGTGTTCATGAACTCTTTACCTACCCCTATGTCTTCAAGAGTTCCTCCTACTTTCTCTTCCAGGAGATTGAGTGTTTCTGTTTTAATGTTTAGATCTTTAATCCATTTTGACTTTAGCTTAGTGGATGGTGATAGAGCTGGGTCAAGTTTTAGTTTTCGGCATGTAGAAAGCCAGGTTTTCCAGCACCATTTGTTAAAGAGGCTATCTTTCTTCCAGTGAGCTTGTTTAGCCCCTTTGTCGAAGATCAGATGGCTGAGTGCTTTCGTAGATGCCTCTGCATCTTCTAATGTATTCTATTGATCCTCAGACCTATTTCATTGCCAATATCATGTTGCAGAAAAGTATAAAAATTAGGTATATAACATGGGGCCATAATAATAAGTTGAGCTGTAAATGGCTACAGTCAACAACTTCTTCAGATAAGTCACTATTATTGTGGAATGCTGGACTGTGTTGGATTGTGTTGCTGAGTTCAGGCACCTAAATTGGTTTAATGACAATGGAGTGTCCATGTTTGTCAGATCTAGATAAAAAAAAAAAGGGTATACAAAGGAAGAATCATGATGTATGTGTATAAACAGTACAGTTAGGATAAATATGCCATGCTTCTGCATAATTGTATGAGAAGCAAGATTTGTACTAATAGTGGTTGGACAAGATATTATGTTGGCTTCTGGTACTATGGACAACCACTAGGAAGATAACAAGGTAGAAAGTATTAATTATTGAATCTGTGATATAATTCAGTTATAAAGAATAAGATAAGTATATAGCTACCCTCTCTTAATTCACTAATTAGAGATGTCTGTTATAATGATGTCTGTAAGTATAATATCATGTATGCACCTTGCATGACACCAAAACATGAAAAGTTTGCAAAAATCAACAACTGGGATCAACTCTTCTTGAGGAGTTTCTGCACGTCATTAATTTATCGAATCTGTCCTGTTACTTTGTCTTGAAACTGTCTCATTGCTATTTGTTCTTCAATTAAAAAATAAATAAAAAATATGAAAAAAAAAAAAGAATCAGCAAACCCTAGAGAAGTGGTAGTTCTACCTACTGAGGAAGCTAGTCGAGGAGAACTCTCATTTTCTGCTGCTGGGAGTCAGAACAGGGAGTTGCTTTGGAGGACCCCTGGCTGGGTCCTGGGAGCTGAGCACACTACTTAACAGCCAGGCACATTCCAGGAGATCTGAAAATCCGAGTCCATCCTCAACCTGAACATGAATATTTACAGCCACTTTGCTCATAATCACCCAGACTGGAGACAAGCAAGATGCTCGTCCACAGTGTGCAAACAGTTGGTGAGATCCACAGAAAACCTTCCTGCTATTGAAAGCTTGCAGTTACCAGCCGCGAAGGGCCAGGGTGAGGTCTGCAGCGCATAGTGCTCTGTGAAGTAAATCTGAAGAGTCCACGTCCTGTCCAGTCCAGTTACTCACCACTCTGGAAAAGAAATGCAATGTCTCCGGCAGGAATGAGCCAAGAGGCAAGGCACGTGCGGCTGACGGTGAGCTACCCCACGAGATGTCGCACTGTTGCACATGGATCAGATGCACTTTCCAGAACCCAGAGTAAATTACAACATCAAGAGTGAAACTGAGGGACAGGCGAGGTGGCTCAGAGGCCTATAGCTCCTGGCAAGCTTAGGCAGGTACAGGGGACTGCGGTTCCATCCCTGGCACCATATGCCACACCAGTCCCTCAGGATTGGCTGAGCCAGTTGAAAAAAAAAAAAAAGAGAGTGAAGTTGAGCAAATTTGAAGATCATTGCTCTTCAGGCAGGAGTGCAGAGCGAGGCGAACAGACCGAGCCGGGTCTGGCAGAGCTTCGGGCCTCAGGCTGTGGAAAGGAAGGGGCTCTGGACACAGGGCTCTGTGCCTAGTGGGGCAGCTGCTCCCCGTGGCCAGCGCAGAAGATTCTGTGTCGCTCTCGGCGTGTGCTGGTCCTGAGCAGCAGAGAGCAGAAGAGGAAGCTAGAGCAGATTTAGCCCTCCTCCATGGCTTTGCTGGGAGGACGTGCGGTTTCGACTATGGCCTTGCTGGTCCCTGCCCCTGTCCCTGGAGGATGGTGGGAAGCTGAGTGTCCCCTTACATGTCGTCATCCAGGTCCCCAGGGCTGCATACCACCCATGCTCTAGCAAACACGCTCCGTAATCACGGGTGCCTGGCTGAACGCAAGTCCCTTCCATCTTTGGCCCATTTCCTAAGCCTGTGGGAGATTCATGGTTCTGAGGAAGAGTGCTTGTTTTCTAGTGCTGTTGTGAGAAATTACCACACCCGAGGGCTCCTAGGATCACACTGTTTGCTGTCCTGCAGTCCGATCCAGGTGCTGCCCCTGCTGGGGTGACACACTTCGGAGCCCCCTGGGGGGGGGTCTGGCAGCGTGGGTGGAGGGTGCAAGTCCTCCTGGCCGTTGCTGGGGGTCACTCTGTGCATCTGCTCCCTGGCTGCTCCGGGCTGCTCCTGCCCCCTCTGTCCAGCTTCTTGGGCTGTGGCCTTCGTACTTGAGTGTTACAGGCACAGCCTTAACTTTCTTAGAGTGCCTTTCTGGAGTGTGACCCTCCCCCTGTAGGGTGTTCTGCTGCTCCTGCAGGCTGAGGGTGGCCAGGCGATGCAGCCGTGGTTCTGTTTCTTCTGTGCTTGGTGTGTTCCTTTTGTCCTGCATGTCGCCGCAGGTGTGGGCTGAGCACCCGCGAGGCTGGGGGATCGCTGCGCACTCTGCGGGCCCGTCCCGGGGCAGGACGCTCTTCCGCGGGCGGCCAGCAGGGGTCCTCCTCCTCCCTGCCTCTTGCACTTTCAGCCGGCTCTCAGCTCTCCAGGAGCAATCCCGAGGCCTGCACCCCTGCTGCAGCCCACGCAAATCAACAGGAGGTGTTTCTCCCAGTTCCCAGGCTTCACCTGTTCCCAGCGGCCACCTGCCAGGTGTCTAGCAGGGCAGCCCTTCCCAGGACCCCGCTTTGTGGCTCCTGTCCCTGGGCCGAAGCACCTGCACCCCTTCCGCCCTTCAGCCGCGTCTCCCACTGTATCAGAGCTGCGTTCCTCCGAGGTTCAGGAGACTCCCTGGCTCTCTCCCCTGGGCCCTCAGGATCTAACCGAGGTGTTGTCTGGGTCTGCCTGGGCTGGCTGCGGGGCTCAACCCTTGTGCTGCTGGGAGGCGCTTGCCATGCTCCTGGGCTCCAGCAGGGACTGTCTTCGCCCTCGGGAGGCTGCTGTGCTCGAGGCTGGTGGCCACTTCTCACCCTCAGGGCCACCAAGGGCCACTATGGTCCTATGCTTTTCACAAGTAGCAGTCTCCTGCCCCACCCAGCGGTCTGTCTTTGTAGCGCTCCCCAGGAGCCCCCCTGGAGAGGCATAGTCACCCTCCCTGCAATCACCTTCTGTGTGCCTTGGCAGGATTAGCAGGGGATGGACTCGGGTGAGGGAGCAGGGCGCCTGCCTGCCACGTGGAGCCCGTGCCTGCGCTGACCACGTAGCCTCCCCTCAGGTGTGAACTTGAGACGACATCAGATAATAAAATATGTGTCGTGAGGGTGGGGCTTCTCCCCCTTTCCTCAGATCCTGCTTGGCTGCTACGCTTTTTGCTAACAACTTGCCTGGGAGATTTTCAGGACTAACCCAAGTCGCAGTTCCTGCAGAAGTACACAGTTGGTACCAGCTCACGCAGGCTCACTGGGAAGGGTTTTCCTGCTCTGGAACTGGATGTTCCCTGGTGTAGGCAGCCTTTGGCGGCTCATTTAATTGATTGCATAACTATTAGTTTTGCCCGCTCCCTCCCCTCCTCCCTCCTTCCTCACTCTCTCCCTCACTCTCTCCCTCCCTTCCCTTCACATAGGGTCTTGCTATGCCCTTCAGGCTGATAGAAATTCCTTATGTGGCCCAGTCTGGCCTCCAGCTCCCTGTGGTCCTCTAGCCCCAGCCTCCCAAGTGGCTATCGGCCTGTGCTATGGTTCCTGGCCTTCCAAGCCTTTAAAATTAGAAAATTTCTGTGTTTCATGTTTTCCTAAGTGTTGAGGTGAGGAGGTCTACAATTACCTGCAACTGCCACAGAGGAGAGTTCCTCCCTCGCAGCCGCGGAGGACAGGTCTCACTGGCTAGGATAGGGCCTGAGTGAAACTGCTAACCCAGTTCTGAGTGCTTCTCTCTAAATGGAACTTCCGTTCAGGTAGTAAGGGCATCTACTGATGACCTTTTCATTGTTCTACTTGTCAGTTTTGAGCCCCATAGAGCCTTCTGTGTCTCTTTTTCCCTCTTTCTACTGCTTCTAGGTCAGTTCAGTCTTCGTGTCATGGAAAACATACAAAATAAGTTCCTAACAGTTCCTCTGGCAGTGAACACATCTTTTATCCTTACAAACTTTCAAGTGCAACTTTATTTTTTAGTTCTACTAGAGACAAAAAGATGTGTTAGGACATACTGAAGAAAGGGATTTTTACTTGAAAGAAACAACAAATTGATGTTGTATATTTTTCAACATTTCAAGAAAGATTCTTTAGAAACTGTTGCACTCTTCAGGGTAAAATTTTTTTGGGAGGCAAACTCAAGCTAACTGTAAAACCAAATTTATTGTAAATACAAACCATAAGAAGAAAAAACTTCTGGGAGGAGTTCCTTAATATGCTAGCAGAATAATCCCTAACTAAATGTTGGCTGTGTACCTTGTGCATGTGCACAGAACATGGAAAGATCCTAAGTAATTACTAGGAAGTTTTGTAATCTAATATTTTCTGGATTAATTTGAAACAGAGAGTAAAAAGAAGAGACAGATGATACAAATAATTATTGGTAGGTAAAGAAAGAAATAGAAGGATGAAGACCTCTTCAAACTGGTGAGGTCTGGATGTTAAAGAAACCCTTCCATGCTGTTGGTGGAACTTGAAACTAGTGTAACCATAATGGAAATTAATATTTGGATTGCTTAAAAAACTAGAAGTACAAGCAAGTCAAGTGCTCATAAGGTAGTGAGTAAAGAAAATGTGAAACGGCTGGGGCCATCAGAGTTACAATCTGGGAAAGAAGTTTTCTACACTCAGCTTGTTTCCTAGAATTTTGGGAGAGGCTGTATTGAAGGGTAGAAGACTGGTTACCCTGGTGAACTTAAGTTATAGGCAGCCCCACACCTAGGTTGTGGTGTGGGTACTGACTGCTGGATGCTGTCTTCCAGTTTATAATGAAAATACAAGCAAAGGACAGAAAGAATCAGGTGAGAATTGTTTAGCTTGTACAGCTAGGAAGAACCTGCAAAATTGGGGCCAAGGAAAGTGCGATTGCTGAAAATAATAACACTATTTTTTTAAAAAATGAACAAGTACTTTGCATTAGGATAATAGGAAATGTGCCTGAGAGCATTTCAGGGAGTGGCCAGGCCTCATACATCCCAGGCTCAGGGGCCAAAAGGGTAATTGTCTTTGAGAAACTTCATTTTGAGCAGAGAACTGTGGGACACCTCAACCTCTCACTGTCACCTGTAGAAAGAAATCCACGAATTCAGCCACCCAGGCATCCAGAGGCTGCTGTAGTCACAGCCACAGGCCGGACTCCTGCCTGAGCAGATAGCAGACCACGGCATCGTCCACGTGGCATTGGTTCTGCAACCACACAAGACACCAGTGTTGCCTGGCCATGGCGGCCTCGCAGATTTGAAGAAAAGTCTGGGAGGTCAGGCACTGTGGTGTGGCAGTATTGGATTCCTGCCAGGAGCTCGAGAGAAACTGATTCACGAAGCTCTGAAACTGAAGCTAAGGCTGCAGTGCAGACTGGGAAACTGGAGGAGCCAGGGACGCGGGACATCGTAGGCGAAACCTCTGTAAGTTAGGGGCGGTGCACATGCCCAGTTGCATACACACACACGCACACGCACACGCACACGCACACACAGAGTCCTAACTGCTGTTCTCACTGCTGAGAGGCAGGTTAAAGGAGGAAAGGCTCACAGTTTGCGGGGGCTCTGGCTCCCAGAGGGCCAGGTTCAAGGCAGGGAGGGGTGGCCAAGGAGGAATGGCTTCTGGCACGCAGAAGGCAGCAAAGGGAGCAAGCAGCAAGTGACAAGGACGGCCCCCTTTCTGTCCCCTAAATTCTATCCAGGTTACACTCCTAAGGTGGTGCTCACCCCAGGGTGGCCTTCCCACTGCCCACACTCGGAACTTCATCATAGCAATCAGTGGACTAAGCTAGCAATCACACGACCTGGATACCAGCACCACACACCCGAGATCCGGCCCCCTCCTGAGACCCCACCTAAGGCTTCGGGGACATCTAGATGCAGGCCACAATCCACACAGACAGAATTGGTTGCACTAGTCCCAAGCTGTATTATGACTTTCCTACTATATATAGATACTTTCATTAGGTATTACATTCATAGATGAAATTTACTAAGTTAATTAATCTTCAAGGAAAGAAGATTATGAACACTAAGTGACAATAAAGCCAAGCTGCTTTATTGCTTCTCAGTGGGAAGAGGCAGGGCCAGACTGAGCAGGAGAAAGCAAGGCTTGCGTTTCAGCTCTCCTATGCCTGCTGCATTTCAAGGACTGTGGAGACCTAGCAGAGTTTCTGTGGATAGTTAGGGTTGGTTTTACAAAATCTGTGACCAAGCGCGGTGCGGATTTCCCTGCAACTCACTTCTGTCCTGCAGTTGGGTGCTTTGGGAAAAGAGTCAGTCTCAGGGCTCGGCTCCAGCCGAGAGGCTCTCAGTCAGGATGTGCCCTCTCAGTCTCCTGCAGCGCAGCTGTGCGTGGATGTGAGGTGGCAGTCCTGCTGCTTGCTTACTTGGAGTCTGCTGCCGCCCAGGCCACCTGTCTGGTGAGTGGGCAGTGGGCACATAGGGAGGGAGCCTCTATGAGCCACTGCTCTCCACTGAGACCTGAAATAGCGGGTGAAGTGTGGCACCTCAGAGGACAGGATAGGGTCACAGCGAGGACACCTGGCTCCCACCTCAACTAGATAGAGACTGTAGGCTCCGAACTTAACGCCTTCCTTGCAGAAGCCCTTGAGCGGCTCAGCCCTTCTTGAGTATCCCCCCCACTTCTGATAACTAACTAACGGCAGGCCACCAGAGAAGGGCTTGGTCACCGCCCCGAGAAAACTCAGATTCTGTGAGGAGGCCTGATCCTCCTGGAGCCCTGGCTCACTCCATTTGTCTCTTTTTATTTATCCTCCATTGCTCATGCCTTTGGGGGTTGCAGAATGACCAGTTCATGGCAACTAAGGGATCTTATTAGTCCACCACAACCCGCTCCCCATTGTGTGACTGGTGTCCTTGTCTGGCCCCTATGCTCGTCAGGGAAGCCCTGGGAGGCATGTTGTGGGCAAGCCAAGAGACACTTTTCCTTGAGCTGGGCAGCTTTTGGCCCTAACTGCTGCTTCTTTCCTTCTTCTCTGGTTGGGGGTAACCCAGGATTTGGACAGCGGAGGGAAGCTTATGCTTCCTTTCTTGCACCCACAGTTCCATTCTCCTACTTCAGCAGACTTTCCCCAAGCTCCGCCCACTTTTCGGAGCTAGAAGGGACCTCAGGGGAGTGTTCCCATCCCCGAATGAAGCCCTTTCCCACATACGATTCCATGTGAGAGTCACAACTTCTGGCTCTGAAATTTATCAAAAGAGCATCTGAGGTGCGTGAGAAGACATTGCCTGAAGCCTTGCCTCCGATTTCTTTCTTTCGTTGTTTTTTAATCAGCCTGTTCAATTTCATTTTATTTTATTTATTTCTTTTTATGTATTTTGTACAGGCCTTACTACACAGCTTGGGCTTGTAGTGGTCCTCTTGTTTTAGCCTTCCCAGCACTGGGATTTCAGGTGTGTGCCACCATGCCCAGACTCTGTCACTGGCTCAGCGTGCCCTGGGGCGGGGCCCGCATGAGGTGTGGTCCTGGGGATGCAACCCTGACCCCTGCGCTTGCCTCAGCAGGCAATTAGTCCACTGAGCTATCTTGCTGGCCCTTTTGCCTTCGATCTATATGCTCTGCTCTTGCTCCCTCTCCCCACTCTGGGAACCTGACTCTAGGCAGCCTGCACTGCCGGTTCCTACCCCTGAGGTCTTGCTGGTGCGCAACTCTGACTTTGTGATGGTCACTTTCTTATCTAGAGGAGAAGGTTTTGCATGGTTTTGCATGCTTAGTTGAGGCTGATGTTTGGATGGAATTTCCACAAGTTGGCTTTTAAAGAACTGACTTTCCTTTTAGAGATGGAAGAACAGGCAGCACACAGGCCACTCTCCAAGCAGAAATGATGTGGTGCCAGCCACCTGGATGCGGCTGCAGCCCTCCACTGATGCCTCCGAAGGTCCCACGTCACGGGCACCACGGTGGGCTGTGCGTGGTGACGTGGGCCTCAGCACTTGCAGAGCTGCTGGGACGCTGCCCTCCCACCCTTTGCAGACACTGCCATGCACCATGTATGCGTGTGTGAGCCAGTAAGGTCACTCACGTCCTGACCACTGTCCCCTAGGTAGGAGCCACACCCAGCTACTGAAGGTCCCGGGGATGCTGCCAAGCACCCTGTGAGCCCAGAGGGGCAGCCTGAGTGGGGCTGCCAGAGCTGGCGCTGAGTTACAGGCAGACGCCCGGCAGCGGGAGCAGACAGGTGCTGCGCAGAGCTGTTGGAAAGGAAGGGCCGGGGACGCTCTTTCGGGAGCATGGGCGAGTGGCCCCACACTGCCCCAGCTGACCCCTGTCGCACTCTGACCAAGCAGATGAAGGAGAGAGCTCGGTAGGCACCTTTTTCTACAAAGGAGCTAGAGGCTGCCAAGGACCAGGAATTTCTGCCCCCTAGCACCCCTGTTGGGGCCCCAGGGTCATCAGTGAGCACCTCCCTCCTACTGACCCACGCCTGGCGCTTTTACAGGGTGCTCAGCCCCTGCCTCGCTCTTCCCCAAGAGTGGATGGGGGTGTAGGGAGGCCTCCTTCATGCATCTGTCCTTGCCTGGCCGTGCTCTGCACAGCAGGTTTTACATGAACCTAAAGAGTCCTGCAGAGAACAGGTCCCCAGTGAAGTGCAGCCTTACCTGGGGGCACAGCCGGAGAAAGGGTGAGATGCACTTGCGCAGCTGGCTGGTTTCATTTTTTTTTTTTTTTCACTCAGATGTGCCAATAGGAAATTTACAGTGTTTCCATCGATGTAAAGGCCCGGAGCATAAGAAGCTATTCTTACCCTTCGTGCCCGCTGTTTCTTTTCCTGAGAAGTCCATAAAGCCAGGCTAACTCACCGAGCGCTCCATTTGCGTAGAGATCTCTGCATTGAAGCACGCGGTGTGCAGCGGTCTTCTTCTCTCTGAACTAAATGACAACCACTTTTATCTCTGGGCTTCTTAAACAACATTAAGGATGGATTGGAAAATACCAGCCAGATAGCTGAGACTCTGCCTCCCATCCCCAGGGGTGAGAAGCAGCCTCCCACGAGGCTGGAAGGGGAGGGGACAGCCTTTGAGCCCACCTGAGGACAGACAGGAAGGCCTGGGCCCACCTCCATGCCAACAAGGCGGTCTGCGCTTTCCCGGTCAGAAAAGCACTGAGGTGACAATATTTTCATTTCTGTGTCATCAAAAGGATCAAGATGTGGTTTTTAAAGATAAAGTATTTGAAGCCTACAGCCGTATTTCAGGAACATGCCTCCGCCTGTTCTGCTTCAAGGTGGTCTGTTCCCTGCCAGCCAGTTCCGGTGCAATGAGGGACGACAGCCTCCACCGTGCACAGCGGTTACAGCACGAGCTCGCTGAAGCACCTCCTGGTGGCTGAGTGTCGCACGGAGGGTGCTCCTGGTGCCCTGTGTCGGAGCCGGGTCCAACCTTGGCCCTGCTGGGAGGAGGTGGGCTCCCTAGGCGCTGTGGCCTGTGAGTGGGCCAGGTCTCTGCACAGCGTGGAAGGGCAGGACCTGGCCCCTCCTCTCCAACACCTTTGCTCTCAGGCTGCTGCAAACAGAGCAGCTCTCTCACCTGTAGCTCCCTCATGGTGTGCTGCTCCCTGCAGCCCGGCCCACGGACCACACCGTCCATGGCTGCGAGCCAGAATAACCTTCCTTCTCTGTAAGGTGGTTGTCTCGGGTGTTTGTTGTGGTGAGAGAAAGCTGCCCAGCATAACTGGAGACACCCTTGCCTAGAAAACGGCAGCTCTTGACACTTCAGATAGGATATGGCCCTTTTTAATGCCACTCTGCCACAAAACACCCGCAAGTGATGTTAGTATCTGCCCTCACATTTGGTGTTGGTCTTCCTCGCAGAGCCTAACTTGCTGCCTTTGTTTTGCACTTGAGTACGCCGAGGTCCTCGACTTCGTATATTCAGCTCTGATGTGATGCAAAGCAAAGCACTTCTCTGGTCTGAAGGCCTCCTCTGCTCGTGGCACGGTGCAGCCAGGCCTGTGCCTCTGTTTCCTCCCGAGCCCACCTACTGAGGAAATGAGCACGCTTGTCTACCCAGGATGACTGAACTGAGCTGGTCACCTGCGGCAGAGGTGGGGGATTGTGTCTGTGACGGGAGCCCTGGCCTGCTGGGCGGGGCCTCAGCTGGGAGTCTGGCCGGGCCTTGCGGGCCGAGCGCTGGCTCCGCTGGCCCTGCCTCTGTGCGCCTCTTCCCAGTATCACACTCACTGCCTTGGAGGAGTCACCGGATCAGCCAGGGTGGGAGGGTCTAAGCTCAGACGAGGGCTAGTGCCACAACCCCGATGGCCCCTTCTTGTGGCAGTGTCCCAGCCACACTGTCTGCCACCGGCTTTCTGTGCCAACTCAGTGTCTGGTTGCTTTGCTCACTACTGAGACAGATTACCCTGTGCTCAAAATCAAAGGCAGAGCAGTTTACTGAGCTCACAGATTGCAGAGGTTTCAGGTCCTGGCTGGCTGGCTCCATGGCAGGGGGGCATGCTGTTGGCATCCCGGAGGATAAGAAGCTCATGGAAGGACAGGCAGCAGGGAGCAAAGCAAAGAAGTGGTAAGAAGCACTGGATAAATCCACAGCAGTCTTCTGTCTCCCAAGTGCTATTCAGGCTGCACGGCCTCTCAGCAGGCGACACTCTCACAGGGCGGCCTTCCCACTGTCCACATCACAACAAGGTGTCCTTCCAGCTGTCCACATCACACCCGGGTGTCCTTTCCACTGTCCACATCACACCGGGCTGTCCTTCCCACTGTCCACATCACACCCAGGTGTCCTTCCCACTGTCCACATCACACCCGGGTGTCCTTCCCACTGTCTACATCACACCCGGGTGTCCTTCCCTCTGTCCACATCACACCCGGGTGTCCTTCCCACTGTCCACATCACACCAGGGTGTCCTTCCCTCTGTCCACATCACACCCGGGTGTCCTTCCC
>PVKA01017973.1:0-44728 GCA_004027165.1 Ctenomys sociabilis | reverse complement strand
ATAAACCCTGAGAAGACTTCAATGACCACATAGGAAATATAAAGTTCATGTGTTGGTATATAAGTTTTGATCTACCTAGGTCTTAACCATCCAGCAGAAAAGTATAAAAGTATAAAAATGAAGTATACATCGTGAGCCCATAATATTAAGCTGAGCTGTAAATGGATATGGTCGACAATTTCTTTGAATAACCCCCTATAGTTGCAGAATGCTGGACTATGTTGGATTGTGGTGTCGAGTTCAAGTACCTAAGGTAGTTGAATGTCAATGGAGTGCCCACTTTTGACAGGTGTAGACAAAGGAAGGGTTGTAGAAAAAAAAATCATGATGTGTGTGTATAGACAGTACAGTTGGGATAGATAACGCTGTGCTTCTACATAATTCTATGAGAGGCAAGATCTGCACTAATGGTGGTTGGACAGGATATTATGTCGGCTTTTAGTGCTATGGTCATCCACTAGGTAAACAATTATTGAATCTTTGATATAATTCAGGTATAAAAAACCTGTAAATATAATATCATGTATGCACCTTGTACAATACCAAAACGTTATGAAAACAGTTTGCAATGTATTAAATCATCGAATGTGTGTAGTTAAGATGTTTTGAAACTGTCTGATTGACATTTGTATTTTAATAAAATAAAAATAAATTTAAAAAAATAAAAAAATAAATTAACTAGAATTTTTAGTTTGCTATTATCCTTTTGTTTTGAATACCAGCATTTAGCAGTTTTTTCATTCCAATTTGTTTTTTTTTATTTGGTGAAAGGATTAGAGCATATCTCCCACACTACTGTCTCTTTGTAGTATAATTGGATAAACCCAAAACATGTTGGGAATGAGAAAATTTACCTGAATTCTTACATGACAAACTTTTAACTATAGAAACCTAATACACACTACTATTTGTTGAGCTTTATTTTCAATTTTTATAATGTCATGGTAATAATGGCTAGGAAAAAGAACATGATATATGCAAATACTCTGCTTAAAGCATAAACTATCAATTGTATGCTAATTAAATTTCTATTTTTTAAACATATATTTTACATTGACCTCATATAATTCATGTATTAATTTAACTTCTTTGTGCAAATATCCAGTTCTTCCATCAGATAGTGCCTAGGTTACATTTTAAAATATTGGAATACTTCGTTATTCTTAAACAGAACTGCAGGAAAAAAAAAATGGAATCACTGGGCTCTTACTGTGTACAATTCCATTATCTATGCATTTCTCTTTCTCTTTCTATTATATATAGGACCATATTTTACCTAGGATGAGCCTATTGTTGAGGGGAACATTGAAAGCCACACTATGATACATGTGATCCACTGGATAAGCAAAGGGCACACGAAGGCACACCAACAAGGAGGCAGTGTCATCAAGAAGGCGTCCGGCGATTTTATGTTAGAGCAATTCAACCTCATTGCATGGAAATCCAATGGGAAAAAATAGAGTATTGAGGGTGCAAATTAAACTACTAAAAATATGCTTTTATAATTTCTCATAAAAGGTATTTTAATGGACAATTTAATTGCATAAAATTTGACATTTAGCAACAATATATGGCATTAGAGAAAGGATGTTTAGATTACTTTTAATAGAAGGGAAAATAAAATGGTCTTTTGACTGCAGGAAAATCTAATTTATATCTCCTTGACTACTGTTTAAATAGGTGTACACACTTGGAGAAATTGTGCTCATTTTTATTCTAATTTTCTCAGTTTTAGACTTTACTGTGAGTCACAAAATTAATTTAAACACAAAAAGAGCCACATATTTTCAAAGGGACACTGTGTCTTACCTCTATATTCTTTTGTTTTGTTCTTGAGACAGGGTCTTGTTATGCTGTTCAGCCTGTTTATAGCTCAGGTTGGCCACCTTTTCATGACAGTCTTTCTGCCTCAGTCTTGCCTGTGATGGGACACAGGTCTGCATTACCATGGTGTGAAAATACTTTTTTAACTAATCAAAAATAAAAAAGACAAAACTTGGGACAGCCAAATATTTCAGCAGATTAAAACACCTACAAGCAGGTGCAGGGGACAGGAGTTCTATCTCCAGGCCTGCTGTGCTGGCCCCAACCATGGGGCACACTGAGAGGGCAATTGCAATTGGGCATGATGGTGCACGCCTGTAATCCCAGCTCTTGGTAGATCCCTCTGACTTTGATCTAGTAGTGAGACCATGAGCACCTTCCCTGAAATACAAAAACAAACAAACAAAAAGACAAAACTTGAAGAATAACTTATTATTAATGATATTAGGGTCTTGATTGCATCTAGGACAATGCCACAACCCCTTTTCCAACTAGATTTCTGAAGGAATAAACAGATCCTGGATGTTTGTATATCATCATTTCTATAATCTGATTCCAACATGTGATACATCTATAAATCTTTTTAAGTTTTAGATTTTTAAGCTTTTCTTACTTTTGCTGTAATATTTTTAGACACACCTAACAATATTTGATGGAGTGCTCTTAATGTAATATGTTGAAAATAAGTGCCACAATTTTTTTAAAACTATACAGGATGACTTTTAATACATTCAGTGATACGGGCTAAATTTTGTCCATAGCCCCAAAATGTATGTGGTGAACTACTAGGCCTACAGCAGTTGTACTTGGAGCTGGAGCTTTGGCAAGACAGGCTTGAATCAAGTCACAAAAGTAGGGTTTCCATGATTGCACTAGTGCACTTAAGGTAGAGGCACCAGACCTCCACCCATACACACCACACAAAAACACAGAAAAACCATCCCCTAAAAGCCAGGGGAAGCAATGTCTCACATGGTACCAACCAGGATTAAATCTGTGGCTCACAGAACTGTGACAAAACACATGGCTGCCTTTTAAGCTGGCAATTTGCTTAGACTAGCAGTGCTACCACAGTTTCCTAAAAGTGGGAAGACTAGGTGCAATCACTCTCCCTGGTTCTCAAGAAGCAATCAAATATGGAATGGAATGAAAGCAAGAGCATTGCTTAATTTCACCAATAGATCCTCAAAACTCTTGAACAGCAATGTAACAAAATGTTTTTTGTTTTGTTTTGTTTTTTACTCTCGTTTTTTATGGTTCAAACAGGCCTAAATGTTGCAAAAGACAGAGATTAATCATTGTCTTTTGATATCACATAACCCACTGATCCATTTCCTTATATTAAATGATCAAGGTCCTGGTTCACATCTTAAGCTCATTCTAGAGTGTGAGACAGTATCAAATCTCTAGTCTCCAGCCTAATTTACTCATACATTAAGAGACTAGATGCTCCTCTGCTTTCTTATACACAACAGATGGGTGAATGGAATATTAAAAAGAAGCATCCAGCAATGATTTTCTAGCTATGTTAGAATTAATAATAATATAATTAGATTTTTAAATAAATTTTACCTGCTATAAAATTGATTATATAGTTCATGTCTTGTTATTGATAGCCACATTTCTTTCTTTCTTTCTTTCTTTCTTTCTTTCTTTCTTTCTTTCTTTCTTTCTTTCTTTCTTTCTTTCTTTCTTTCTTCCTTCCTTCCTTCCTTCCTTCCTTCCTTCCTTTCTTTCTTTCTTTCTTTCTTTCTTTCTTTCTTTCTTTCTTTCTCTCTCTCTCTTTCTTTCTTTCTTTCTCTCTCTTTTTTAAATGTATTTAATTCATGGTCTCACTACACAGCTCAGACTTATAGTGATCCTCTGGCTTTCAGCCTCCTCAATGAATTACAGGTGTGCATCACCATGCCCAGACTTGGTGGCTGGCTCAGCATGCACGAGGGTGGGCTGGGGCAGTGTGTGGTGCTAGGGATCAAACCCTGGTCCCTGCACTTGTCTAAGAAGGTGCTTAATACACTGAGCCCACTTGCCAAGCCTGTGGGCTACATTTCTTTTATGACCTTTAGGTAATATATAAATAATAGTAAACTCAAGTAGTATTGAGAAGATATTTATATTATTTACAGATTCCATAATTTGAAGAAATTTGTGTTGATGAACAGTTTGGATTGGGGCCAGGGAGATAGCTCAGTAGAATAACCACATGCCTGGCAAGCACAGGGTCCTGAGTTCAATCCCCAATCCTGCAAAAAAAAGTTTAGATTATACTTCAGAATTATTTGAGAGTAAATATATAAAACAATATTCCTTATAAAAATTATCTGAAAAAATGTAGTTGGAATTAAAAAAAAGCTGTGTATTAAAAAAATGAACTGTCCACAGGACCCCTGGTACATGTTCTTCTACTTTATATTAAGTTCTCACCTCTTCTTCTGTGGCAGTGAATGAAGGTCATTCTTCACACAGCACACTGTGACATTGCTATAAGTACATTATGAGCCATCTGATGGGAAACAGAGGCTGAAACAGATCAAGCAAAGTGATACAGTGACCACCAGACTCTTTATTGACAAGTAACATTCTTGTGTTCTGTTTCTGCATTTTAGACTTAATTTTTCTTCAGAAATTGATTGTTTTCCTTTATGTAAAAAATGAAATTTTGAAATCAAATACATTATACAATGATTTGATCTATTTTGTACAATGATGAACTACTGTAGGTAGAGAGGTCCCCAATATATACTTCATATTTGTCTTGGCTAAACTAATAGAAAATGACTGTAGAAGCATGAATATATCACAGCTATTGACATCCCCAGAATAGGAGTGACTTCGCAGGATAACAAAGTTGTGAGATAATAAGAAAATTACCATAAAATTAATCTTAAATTGATTGCACTGTGGCCATCAATGTTATTCCACATTTCTTTAAAACGTTCCAAAGAGATAAATAAAATTTCCATCATCCGTATCTTCACACAAGCTGTGCCATATTAGATTTCACAGATTCTACTCAAGTTTTTCATTTCATTTAGCACACGTCAAGTGATAGCCTTATGCCATCACATTTTAACTTAGACGCCTCATGCAAGTCATGTATATTGTCTTAGGATAAAATTTAAACAATCATTGGTGAAACTGAAATGATCACAAATGTGCTTCCTAGCACACATATGAGTATTTCATGGGTTTAAAGTAATTAATTAAACTAGACATTGCAGACATAGATGGGATGTGAACTAGTAAATCATTTGGTAGGTATCCTGGGGTTCATTAGCGTCATCCTAAGTGTCATGTTCACCATGTGGGAATTTGTTTTCCTGCTTTTCCAAATCCTAGAGAAATACTTTTGCTTACCAGACACCTGGGAATTATGTTTATTTTGTATTAACTCAGTCTTGTATGGCTAATCATTGAAAAATCCAAATTTTAAAAAGATTGCTTGTGTTTTCTGCATATATTATAATATGTATGCCTAATTTTTATAGTATACATTTCTATATTTATGACTTTCAACTACTATCTCTTAATTTATTTCTCAAGTAGTATAAAATATCCACTTACTCGGAAAACTTCAAATTCTCATTGTCTTATACCATTTCACAATTACACTTATTTATTTTAATAACTGTAATTTTTCAAAATCAGTTTCTGAGTATCTACAATCTTGAATTTTATTTCACTTGTGAAGTGTTGATTCTTCTTATTGTTATTATTTTTTAAATGGTTGTGTGAGTGTATATATTTAGTTAGAGAGTGTTTCCAAGTCAGCTTGGAGATGTTAAGATTTAAATCAGAGATATGTTCCTGAACAGTTTACCACATGTCAGTTCTCATTAGATATCAACAGTGTTGTGTAACTATGTCACTTAAAGTTTAGAATTCAATTAAAATTCTTTCAAACTTAAAGAAAAAAGAAGCATTTATTTGCCTTACATTTTAAGTATAATTGAAAGGTTTATAATTTTTTATCCGATTTGTGTACAGAAAAAGACGTACCTCTGGTAATTATTTCTCCACTTGCTGTTCAAAGACTATCAGAAGGATGTAAGATTCATTTACTGACAATTAAGAGTTACTCTCTGCCATCATTATTTCTAATGAGCTTGTTTTGCACATTTGCAAGTTTATGCAAGAGGGCATCAGTTTATTTTATGAAGAAAGTCACATACATTGCTTCATCTATAAGAAGAACAAGGTCTTGAAAGTGGGCACTATTAACTACATTTGCCCTCAATCTTGCTTTAAAACTAAGAAGTAACACCTCCCCTTAGTATGACTCCAGCACTTTGTGAGATGGATATGGAGCAGTTGTCATGCCATATTAGCATAGGAGTTGAGATCCGGGGTCATCGAACCATCATGGCAAATGGTTTGCCCAAGTGAATTTTGCATGGGTTAATAGCAACACATTTCAAGGTCAACAGAAGAGGAAAAAGAGCCTGCTTTTTCCCCATAAGCACCTATCTGTGTCATCTATCATTCAAGGTGCCTGGAATGCTACGAGGTGGAGTCGTACAGAGCTAGTATAGCATCTTTCAGTGCCAAGAAAGGGACTTGAATTTTGATCTCTGATGAATGAAGAGACTTAAAGAGTGTTTACATAAATCTCTGAAATGCCTAAATATTTTTATTAATTTTTTTATTACTGTGTAATCAGTGAATGGAATAAAACTACAGAAATGGAAGCATTGCTCAGGGAAAAGAAAATTTTAGACTTTTCTAATATAATGATATTCCTTTCTGCCAACTGCATTAGTCTCATTATAATCATTTACAAATTGGTAAAATTGACTATTATGTTTTCATATAAGTGGAATTATAATTACTATAATGCAGTGTTACATGTGAGAAGAAGGAAAGAATGTAGAATTTTTCACTTTATTTGTTTTAGAAATGGATTTTGTCATAATCATTATGTCAGCATTGTCCTGGAAAATGAGCAGTGTTTTGAGAGGTGGCTATAGCAAGGGACATAATTACTTCTCAGAAACTGGAAGAGCCCAGCTGCACTTATTTACATCTGCATTTATGTAGCATGCTTTGCAAAGACAAAGATGATGTATTGTTTGTATAGAAGACGGCAGAGAAATTTAGCTGCAACTCTGGCACTGCTCATGTGTGGTGCCCTGACAAGCTGTCACACAGCAGGCACTTTACACAGGACAGTCATTTATCTCCCAGCGTCTCAAGACTGAGAAGCTTTGGATCACGAAGCTAGATCCTTACCTGGTTAGGACCTGAGGTCTGCTGCCAAACATTGCCTTGATGTATGTCTTCCAGAGGCAAGAAGATGTGTTCACACAAAGGATAGCAGTAAGGCCTGAGCTCTTTCTCGCCAGTCTGGTGTTCTAAGCCAACTTTGTACTGGATGTGTGAGGGAGGGGTCTCAGGAGTCTAATTGCATGGGAAAGGCCCCACCTTTTGACACCAAATAAGGCAACAACTGACATTTGGAGTAAGCTCATCAAATTACCTCAAGACTAATTATCTCAAGCTCTTTGTCAGGGCCTCTGCAATTTACAGCTTGTCAGGTAAAAGTGAGACCAGGAGCCCAGGAAGAGGCCAGAAGCTCACTGATTCTTTGGTCTGCTTGATGGTGAATAAAACATTCCTGGGAGGAAATCTGGCCCATGGAATTCTGTACTACTGAACTGCAGGCTTCTCAATCTCTGCTGTCCTACTCTTTATCTGTATTTTCTCCTCATACAAAAAATTGGGGGTTTTATTTATTTATTTTTTAGTATTCAATTTTTATTAGTACATGTTTGTAGTACACAAGAACTAAGTTTGGGGGAGTAGGTACATATGTATGACGTATTTCATTTTTTTTTTTTTTTTATCCCTGTCCATTCCTAAATTCCCTCCATCTCCTGATTCCATTTGCACTTGAAAAAGACTCCTCTCCCTACTGTCTACTAACCATTAATTTCTCTCTTCTAGTTATTATTTTGGGTTTCTCATATGCGACAAACCATGAGATACACAAACGTGTGTATGATTCATTTCACTTAATATTATGGTTCCAAGTTGCCTCCACTTCCTGTGAAAGATTCCAGCTTATTCTTTGTTGTGCACCACTGTGCATAAGCACATTTTTTATCTATTCATCTGTTGACTGACTACAGGCTGGTCCCAAGGTTCTGCTATTATAACTTGGGCCATTATAAACACTGATATATATATATATATATATATATATATATATATATAATATATATAATATATTATATAACACTATAATATATATATATATAACACTATAATATATATATATAAAACACTATAATATGATATCTTTCATTCTCTCAGGAAAATATCTAGCAGAGTAGTAGCTGTTTCAGATAGCATTTCCTGTTCTAGATTTTCAGAAATCTCTACCCTAATTCCCCAGTGTTTGTACTACTTGATATTCCCCACCACCACACACACAAAAATAATCATACTATTGCAGCAGCCTCACCAGCATTTACTATATTTTGATATCTTAGTTAATAGCCATTTTTTTCTGGAATAAGATGGATTCTTGGGAGCCGGGGAGGTAGCTAAGCAGTCTACGTGCCTACCGGCCAAGCACAAGGACCCAGATTCAGTTCCTGATGCCGCATGCCATGCCAGTCCTGGAACCCTGGGCACAGAAGTCCAAGCTGGCTAGCGAGACTCTGTACCAAAGAAAGAAAGAAAGAAAGAAAGAAAGAAAGAAAGAAAGAAAGAAAGAAAGAAAGAAAGAAAGAAAGAAAGAAAGAAGGAAAGAAAGAGAAAGAAAGAGAACGAAAGAAAGAAAGAATGAAAGAAAGAAGGAAAGAAAGAAAGAAAAAGAAAAAAGCCTTTTTTAAAAGATGTGGAATCTCACAATTTTTAAAATTTTTCTAATGGCCAGTAATGCTGAAAACATTATTTTTCACATTTTCATATATGACTTGTTATTTTTACTTCCTCTGAGAAGTGTTTATTCATTTCAGTGGCCCATATTTTGATTTGTTCTTTTATTACCAGAGAGTTTATTTTTTATATTCTTCATATATTCTAGAAATTAGTCCTTATAGCAATAGCTGAAAAGTTTTCTATTTCCTTTCTGTAGATTGTCTCTTAATTCTGTTGCTTGTTTCATTTGCTGTGCTGCAGTCTTTTAGAGTCACTTGGCTTAGTTTGCTGACTCATGGTCATTTTTGTATCACTGGGGTTCTGTTCACAATGTCCTTGCTTATGTCTATGTCTTAAAAAGTTTTAACTACTTTGTCTTCCAGCAGATTAAGTTATCCTTTTTAATTTTATTTTAGTACATAGTGAGAGAAGTGTGTCTATTTCAATTTTTGAGCATATTAATAGCTAATTTTCCCAACAGCATTTATTAAAGAGGCTATTTATCCCCAGTGTATGACTTTGGTGTACTTTGACAAAGTTCAAAGTGATAAATGTACATGAGATTGTTTCTTCACTCTCTACTTTGCTGCAGTAATCCTGCTGTTTTGTGCCAGTGCCATGCTGTTTTCAACATTGTAGATCCACAACATAATTTTCAGTTTGACACTGTGAGACATTCTGCTTTGTTCTTTCTGCTCAGGATTACTTTGCTACTTAGTTCCATATAGCTTTTATGATCATTTACTCTCCTTCCATATGGAATGTTATGGGTATTTTCACTGGGAATGTGTTAAATCTGCATATCAATTTTGAAAATATGGCCATTTGGTATATATTGATACTGCCTATTTAAAAGAAGTATCTCTATTTTCTCAAACCTTCTTCAATCTCTTTTTTTCAGAGTAGTATATAATTTTTGTAGTCTTTCACTTCCATGTTAGGTTGATTTCTGAGTATTTTAATTTCTTAATGCTATTGTGAGCAATATTTTTCTCAGCCTTTCTCATTGAGCTCATTTATCAGATAGGAATCGCAACACACTAATATGTTCCAGGGGAAGTGATAGAATGTACAACGAAGAAACAAGGGGCTTTTTCTTTTTTTTTAAATCTTCAAAAGATTGTTGACTGGAAATCAGAGTAAAGAATGTTACCCAACTGTGGGTGCCTCAATGCAGCACAGCAGTGACACTGGGACCTAGGGGGTGGACATTTTCAGAGTCCAGGGATGGCATCAAAAGACAGGGACAACAACAACAAAGCAAAGAGAAGTCCATTTAAAGAGGCTACAATTGCAATGTTAGCACCAAGAAAATGCTCTTTGTTCTGAGAAAAATTTGTCTAGCACTTAAGTAGAGAAGAATGAATGTAAAGAATAAGTTTGCAGGCTGGCCAAATAGCTCAGTGGATTAAAGTGCCTGCAAACAGGCTCAGGGGCTGGGGGTTTGATCCCTGTGTCCGCCATGCCAGCCCTGCCCCTGGGGCATGTTGAGATGGCAATTGAGACTGGGCATGAAGCACATGTCTGTAATCCTAACTCTTGGGAGGCTGTAAACAGGCAGATCACCACAAGTCCAATCTAGTAGTAGTGAGACCCTGAACACCCTGTAGATTTTTCCCTAAAATACTAAATAAATAAATTAATTAACGTGCTATGTATAAGCTTGCTATCATGAATATAACATTGTACACTGCAAATAGATACTAATAAAAATTGAAAAAAGAATAAATTTGTAACACACTTGCTTAGTTTTTAAAAATATTTTTGCATTCATATTTATTCCAATTAAGATTTGCTCCAGGGCCTGTTTTGTAAGCTTCGGCTGTGTTTGAGAACCCACATTCAATTCACACTCTAATCAGTTCTTAGATGTGTGTGAGATGTAGAAATTGCAGTCCAGTGTGATACAGGTAAATATCACAAATGCTTACCTTTTTCAACCAGGAGATTTCAATAAGAACACAAATAAGTCCAAAGGAAAGAACAAACAGCACAATGCTACGATGCCTCTGCCTCCAATTTCTCAGACAGGTAAAATCCACACAAGTATTTGATTGAAAGTGAACTAGATTCTGTAAGGGCTTAAGATCATTATTTAAACAGCTTTAACAATTTATGGTAAAATTATGTCTTCAAATCTTACTGAACTGCACTTTCGTTACATGATGAGACATGCCCGTATCTGTTAGCCTTGGCAGTGAAAATATATACCTTATTTTTGATTTTCATTTTTGTCTGCTAATTTTGTGTTAGTAAAAGGATCATCCTTTTGATGTAGCTCATGGAAGTTCAGTGTGGGAAATTGCCCTGTATTTTACTTTTATATGTCATTTATTTTAATATCCATAGGAAGCTTATGTTATAGGTGCAAAAAGCCTTTCAGGATTGTAGGTGGTTCTATAGAAACATAGCTATCAAGCACTTATTCTAGTAGATGCTGATGCTAAAGCCAAGCCATCAAAACTAGCATTACGTGTCGCCCATCAATCACAGGCTGAACACCTTCGCTTAGCTCATTATGACCGCACTCAAACTGTAGCATACGATGACACCTCAAGTGTAGTACTGCTCAAAAGGTAGAATTTTATTATTAAAATAGGATAAACACAATGAAGACCATTAAAATATTTTAAAGACTAGTGTTGTATCTTTAAAAAAATAATTGAGGGCCAGCCAAATATCTCAGTGGATTAAAGTGCCTGCAATCATGTGCAGGGGCCAGGGATCCATCCCTGGGCATGCCTTGCTGGCCGTGCTCCTGAGGTGCACTAAGACAGCAACCAAGGCTGGCAGTTGTGGTGCATGCCTGTAATCCCAGCACTTGGGAGGCTGTAAGCAGGTGGATCACTATGAGTCTAGTCTAGCAGTGAGACTCTGAACACCCTGTAGACCCTATATATACATTTGAATGGTTGCATATAATTTAAAATGTACAGTGAGGGCTGGGGAGGTAGCTCAGCAGTGTAAGTGCCTAGTGCTAGGTCCTGCGTTCAATGCTCACTAGTGTACTTCCAAAACAAATACTCTTCTTTTTTTTTTTCAAATCAAATGAGTAGGACAGTTTCAATAATTAATACATTGCATATTGTTTTCTTAGAGGATAATTGTGCAAGATGCAGACATGATATTCTATTTGCAAACACTATTAGAACAGGTCCCTCTATTCATTGAATTAAGAGAATGTAGCTGTATATCTATCTTAACCATTTTGAATATACAGATACAAAACAGTCATTCATTTGAATACCCTTTTTTGTTTAGTTTTGTCAATTAAATATTATAGGTGTGTTCAGCAAAATACTCCCAAATAGTCCAGTAGTCCATAATAGTATTGGGTTTTCCGTAGTCTGGCAATGTCAGAAGTTGTTGACGAGTCCTTTACAGCTCCACATAATAATATGGTTTACTTCTTATACTTCAATTTACTAATCTTCTGCTGGATGTTTAAGACCAATATAAAGCAAAACCTATGTAACAAGAAATATAGCTTTTGTATCTGATTAAGGTCAGTCAAATCCACAAAGGATTTATCCCGAGACACTGTACCACACTTTGTAGATCCTTTGTCTGTGTCAGCCACGTGGATGAGTCATGGTCATTGATTGACCAACTTGCTTTCTGTGAAAACATGAGAGAATATTTTCTTGTCTTTTTTTATGAGCTGAATAGATTTACTGAGGTAAAGAAAGCTCCTGACTAAGAGAGGAACAGGAGGGGGGTCGAAGCATGTTGTTCTCCTGAGAAAAGGTTTTCTCACCAAGTGACTTTCATCAGGCATACATCCTCGATCACTTTCCTCTTTGTCCCCATAATCTCCTTGATCAGAAAATTTGGACACAACTGAGTTGCATGATGTTACAGTACAGATTCTCCTATGTCCTGAATCTTAATTAATCTTGAAAGGCTAGGGCCAAAATGTTGGCTGTTTGTGGCCCTCCTTTTTCTCTAATTTTAGGTCTGCAGAAAAGGTGGTTCACCCTCCAGCACAGAATCTTATTGTTACGAATGTGCAACCCAGGATGTTGAGCTTAACCTCATTCTCTGTCTAAATACCAAACATCTTAGACTTAATATGGAACAGATATTTTTCATCAAGTATTGATTTGATAAACCTTAAGTCCCTACAAAATATAATGTGAAAAATTAAAAAAAAATTAGTGCATGGTGATAGAGCTGGGTCAAGTTTTAGTTTTCAGCATGTAGAAAGTCATGTTTTCCAGCACCATTTGTTAAAGAGGCTATCTTTCTTCCAGTGAGCTTGTGTAGCCTCTTTGTCAAAGATCAGATGGTTGAGTGTCACTGCAGATGTCTCTGCATCTTTTAATCTATTCCACTGATCTTCAGGTCAATTTTACTGCCAATACCATGCTGATTTTATCACAGTGGCTTTGTAGTATAATTTCATGTAAGGAATTGTGAAGCCTCCTGCCTTGCCTTTATTGGCCAAGATTGCCTTTGCTATTCTAGGTCGTTTTTGGTTCCAAATAAATTTTAGGAATGGTTTCTCTATGTCTGCGAGGTATGTTGGTGGCAGTTTGATAGGGATTGAATTAAATATGTACAGCAATTTTCAGAGTATGGCCATCTTCACGATATTGGTTCTTCTTATCCAGGATCATGGAATATCTCTCCATTTTTCTGAAATCCTCTATAATCTCTTTTCTTAGGGTACTGTAATTTTCCATGAAAAGATCTTTGACTTCCTTGGTTAAGTGAATCCCAAGGTATTTATTTTCCATGGTGCTATTGTAAAAAGTATTGTTTCTATTGTTTCCCTTTCAGTGTGTTAGTTATCTGTGTAGAGGAATGCTATTGACTTTTGAGTACTGATTTTTGTATCCTACTATGCTACTGAATTTTCCTATCAGTTCTAGTACTTTCTTGCTGGAATTTTTGGAGTCTTCCAAGTAAAGTGTCATGTCATCTTCAAATACTGCACTAAGTTAAAGTCAAAATGGATTAAAGATCTAAGCATTAAAACAGAAACACTCAACCTCCTGGAAGAGAAAGTAGGAGGAACTCTTGAAGACATAGGAGTAGGTAAAGAGTTCATGAACAAACATATATTTGCACGGGAAGCACTTGAAAGAATCAACAACTGGGATCAACTCCTCTTAAGGAGCTTCTGCATGTCAAAAGAAATGGCCAACAGAGTGAAAAGACAACCCACAAACTTCGAAAAAAATCCTAAATAATAAGCAATCAGACAGAAGATTACTGTCTAGAATATATAAAGAACTAAGATATAACAGGGCCCTCAAATTTAAAGACCCAATTCAGAAATGGGCATCTGAGATGAATACACACTTCTCAGAGGATTAAATTAAAGAAGTGAATAAATATATGAAAAAATGCTCCTCATCACAGGTCATCTGTGAAATGCAAATAAAAACAACACTGAGATACCATCTCACTCCAGAAAGAATGGCTATCATAAGGAAATCAACCAACAACAAATGTTGGAGAGGTTGTGGGTAAAAGGGAACACTTCTCCACTGCAGGTGGGAATGTAGACTGGTACAATCATTGTGGAGGTCAGTGTGGAGACTCCTCAAAAGAGTAGGACTAGACATCCCATTCAAGCCGGCTATCCCCCTACTGGGAATTTTCCCAAAGGAACTGAAAACATTGTATCATCGTGTTATATGTGAGTACCTATGTTATAGCAGCACAATGTGTGATAGCAAAATCTTGGAAACAACCAAGATGTCCACCACATGAGGAATGGTTGAAAAAGATGTATTTCTATAAAATGGAGTATTACTCAGCAATTAAGAATGATAAGCTTGAAGCATTTATACTGAAGTGGATGCCACTTGAACATATACTCATAAGTGAAGTAAACCAGACACACATATGTAAATATCATATAGTCTCCCTAGTATAAGAAGTGAAAAGAAGAAATACAAATGAAACATACAACAACTAAAAACAATTGAGTCAGATAAGGCAAAGTAAATGGCATATGCTGCAGGATACTAATCAGCTTCTTCTGGATGGTTAACAACCTAAGTTCACAGATCAAAATTGGAGTAATAGAAGAGCCACAAGGTCAGCCAACATTTTGGCCCTGGCCTTTCAAGGTCAGTGAAGACTCAGAACATAGGAGAACCTGTACTGCAACATCATGAAACTCAGTTGAGCTCCCAGTTTTCTGAACAAGGAGATTATGGAGCCACAGAGGAAAGAGGTCAAAGTTCTATAGTGTGCCTGGGAGAGGCATATGGAGAGAAAACTTTCTCTCAGGCTCTCACAGAGAGCAAACTCGTCAACCATTGGCTGTGACTCATCAACATGGATGACACAGACAAAGGATCCACAGAATACTGTATGGGACTACAAGATAAACCCTGAGGGGACTCTACTGACCACATAAGAAACATAAAGTACATGTGTTGGTATATACTTCTGATCTTTCATGTAGAGCTTTGGTGGAGTTGTAACCTTAGCACCCACTGAAGTTTGGGTACAGATCTACTAAGTTTGAGTTTATCCAGTTATTCCTGACTTAGGTCTAGCTCTTGTCTAAGCTCCTTCATGCTGCAGCCCTTTAAAGTGAACCTGTTGTGTCCCCCTAGCACATCAATGAATCTCTGGTACTCCTCTGTTGTACTCCAGGAACAGGGGTAGCAGTGGGGCTCAGAAGCTCTCCCACACACTATTTGGACCTGGCTTGGAGTGGATGGGAGGCATGGAGGTTTTGCCAGAGAGCAGGATGGAAAGGTTCCTGAGAATGCAGAGAAGGACTCAGGGTATGGCCTGGACTTGATCCACCAGCGCAGGTGATCGCAGGAGCTTACCCCCACTCTCTCCGACGGGTCTGAACTTGGGCCAGATCGGAGGACTGGAGGTTTCCTGAGAGAGCAAGGGAGCAGGATGGAAAAGGTCCGAGAATACGGCTGCAAGACTCATTCAGGGATTGGACTCAATCCGCCAGTGCAAGGGAGCACAGGAACTTAATCTCACCTAAAATGTAAATTTTTAAATAAATTCCTTATTCAAACTTCAGCTCAAGAAAATGTACCCATGAAATATCAATTAGGAGATTTTTTATTTGGTTCTTTTAAAAGAATTGGTCCATTTTTCATAATGTTTATTATTTACTATTAGTTACATAGAATAATGGCCTTTGTTTATGATATTATTATATGTAATAATTGAGGCATACTTCAATTATTTTCAAACCATTAAAGCTACTTCCACTGCCCTCTCTTATCTCTCCTTTGCCAGCCTGCCATCCTTTTTTACCATGTCTCTTTCTCTGTGTCTGTCTGTCTCTCTTTCAATGCTATGATGCAAGAGCAGTATTTGACTTTCTCAGTTCTGTTTACCTCACTTCACAGTGAGATTATCTGAATTTCTTAGTAATCTGGCAAATCTTTTATAAAATACTGTCAAAAAGACAAATTTTGAGTATTATATCTATACTAAGCAGGATAATAGTTTGCATTAAAACAATTTTACTTTTCAAATTTAAGAACTAATTTGCTGTCTCATTATAAATCTGTCTACTCACTGTGCCCATTGGGCATTCACCAGATTCCACATGAAATCCATCACTGTGCTACACAAGTACACTGTATGTGCAAAAGCACTCTCAGTGACAAACCGCCTTAAACCTTGCTCTTGTCATTTCAGTCATCTGTGTCACAGAATCTTCTCTTCATATTCAGGCAGCATAAATAATTAGTATAAATTGCATTCAATTCTACAAAAGTATGTTAAACACAAGGGGATTGCTGTTCATTTGCCTTCTTTGGTGATAAATGCTATCTCAGTTGTAAGCTATAGATCCTGAAGTAAGATAAATCACAATTTTGATCAAATGTGTAAATCAGAATAAAACAATGAATCTTTGAGGGTAATAGGATGGAGAGCACTTTTGATGACACATCTACAAAGCTTAGCATAACAAATACACAGACCAGCAGCTCAGTAACTGATGGCTTTAGAAGAGATTTGTGGTGCTTGGCATTTTTACTGAGTAATGGGCTTTCTGAAATATATATCCTATGCACAGTCTTATTTCTTAATTTTTCACACAATTAAGATGTGAACATGATTTCTAATAAAAGTGGCATCAGCAAGTTCTAAATAACAGCTATGTATGAACTGCCTGCATTCAACCAGCAAGGGCTGCTTCTTTGATAATCATTTCCACTTTATTTTCTTTGTAGTCTTCACACTCACTTTCCTATATGCACATATTATAGGCATCTCATAATTTATGACTGTTTGCAATGTACAGGGACTGCTACATGGGATTCTCCTGGAACATTCCCCACATTTCCTCTCTTCATTTACCAAGATTAGTATATTACTGTTTTTGATCACATAATAAATGACTACATATTCTGAAAATGTAAATGCTTATCATTCCTCATATAGAAAGATTATCGTATATTACAAATTTCTAGAGATTATAAACATATATTATTATATGTTTTAATAAAAAGTTCTAATTCCTATAGCAGAAATAGAACTTTCTCTCTCCTGGCCTGTTATAAAATGGTCAGAAAGGCATTTCCATTCCTAAAAGCTTTTGTTTTCTATCCCCTGAACCCTCCCACATATTCAGGCCATTTCTTCCTTTTAGAAGCTTCCTTAGCAAGAAGGGAAATGAAGACACTGAGATACAGCAGGTGCCGAGGTAACTTGTTTTACTCTAAAGTTGTCCTGGATAGGTGCTTCAAATACAGAATGGTGAGTGGGAAATTTTTTTTCTTAGGAATTTCAAAGAATCTCTCATTTTTGTCTGTTTTGCTGCTTATAAGACTGATTACATTTTGAATCTTGATTTTTTCATACTTAGTCCATTTTCCCAGTGCTTACACAAGGTCTTATTATTTCCTTTACACTTTTTTTAAAATTTGGTACACAGTCTTGCTATGCAGCTTGAACTTAGAGTGACCCTCCTGTCTCAGTGTCCCCAGCTACGGAATTACTGGTGTGTCTCACCACAGCCCATTTTGGTGGATGCATGAGCACAGGGCCAGCACAGCATGAGGAACTGTGGATCAAACCCTGGTCCTTGAACTTGCCTGACAGGCACTTAAACCACTGGGCTATCTCCGCAGCCAGATGAGTCTTTGATTAGACAGACTCATTCACTCTACTGGGCAATAATGAGCACTTTAAATCTGTAATATCTTTCAATATGAAGTTTTAAAT
This sequence comes from Ctenomys sociabilis, assembly GCA_004027165.1. Lineage (NCBI taxonomy): Eukaryota > Metazoa > Chordata > Mammalia > Rodentia > Ctenomyidae > Ctenomys > Ctenomys sociabilis. The sequence continues at coordinate 26,869 of PVKA01017973.1, read as the reverse complement.
ACTCTTTCTTTGAAAATATTTTCCTTACTTTAGTCTCTGGTTTGGAATTATGCGACTTCCCTTATGCATTATTTGGGTATTGGATAATATAACTACCATTTTCTTTTTGTATTTCCCTAGTCTTACCATATTTACTCCAAAAATCTTCTAAGTATCATCTTTATGTCATTTACATAATACAAAGACTTGTCTGTTTCCTCCCTTTTCCCCAGTGGCATAGAAGCTTGCCTGCTTGGTTTCCCTACTCTTGAAGCTTTTCCCAAGCTTTTGTCCCTCTCAACTTTAATTTCCATATTCCAGCAGTAAAAGATAATTGCAACAGTTTGTGTCTGTATAATTTTGTGAACACGAGATTTTACCGAGGGTTCCCAGGTAGAAAGGACAGGACATGCTTGCCCCTTGCCCCTTCCTCTTCCCACCCCTCCTTTTTCCTTCTCTTTCTCTCTTCTACAAATAAATCCACCAGTCTAGATGTAGCACGTGTAAAGATAAACTTTGTTGGCTATACCTTTAAATGTGGAATTTCTTGATCTCCTTAAAGTAGTCCAGTTCTCCGTGCCTCATGCCTGATGGTGGAGGCATTCTGAGTATAGAGAGAGGAGCCTGAGCACGAGCATGGTGTGAGCAGAACCAAATTACAATCCTCCTGCCTGTTGCAGCAGGCGTGAAGTCCACCGCTCTATCAATATTGATGCACTCACTGAAAAACTGAAAGTGAGTTTTTCATCGATTTGATTAGCAACAAGAATGTACTTATCCATAATGTTCCTAATTTCAAATATGTTCAATTAACATGCTTTTCTTGTTCACAGAGGGATGTGGGAAATAACCTTGTATGTAACTAGGATCAATCTCATTCAGGTACCATTTTTCTTATGGTTCATCTGGAGATACTGGATTTTTCAGTACCAGTATCTAATTGCCCAATTAGCATAATCAAAGAGGCTAATAACAGCAAGGTAATTAGCAAATTTTGAGCCTGTAACTCATCAGACAATTGTTGTGCTTCCCTTCTACCTTCAAAAATTTCCAGCTCTCCTGCTTGTCATCCAAGTCTCAGAGCTTTGGTAATTTTAATGGCTCTCCTTGGGGTCTGCCTTCTGCCTAGTAATTCTTTTCCTTTTGTTCTGATGTTCTTTCTCATCAAATCTTTCTAAGAATTTCTCTAACACACCCCATGTAAAAACCATTAGGCACAGCTTCAGTTGGTATCCTATTTTGTCAGACATATTGGCCTGAGTGCAAAGCCTTTATTCCAGTTGAATTGCTTACTTATGATTTGATTTGGGATTTGTTCTATCCCTGGTCTTTAGGGCAACACACCTGCTGGGGAAATCAAAGATGGAATTGGGTTGGGTTTTTTTAAGTGTCCTAGTCATTTTTTACTGCCATTCAGGTCTTGATTATTAGACAGGCTTGATTTAGCACACTGAATCAATAATAGTTTGCTTGTTGATTTATTTATCAAGTTACTATTGTCGTGCCTTTTGTGACTTTTGTTCTTCAATATTATTTTAGGTTTATCTTACTAGAATCTCTTTGGTTCCTTTTGAATTCACTCAAGCTTCAGTAAAGAATTTCCATTTAAGAGACAAAGTCATACAGGTCTAAACTACAGTTTTGCATTAGCATTTATTGAGCTTTATATGCCTAATGTATGTAGCAAAAACTTAACCAATTCATCAAGATGTCTGGCCACTAAAACATATGGCAACTATTTCAATGATTTATAAATAGGACTATTAAGGCATATTGACCTGTTCAATTTATTCAGAAGTGACCTAGAGATACGTTTCCAAATTCTGAAGTATTAACCAAGCAGAGTGATACACACCTGTAATCCCAGCTCTCAAAAGACTGACCCACAAGAATTACAGCTTTTACTGCAGAGCAAGGCACCTCTCAAAAATCTTTCTATATTGTTAATTTAAATAAGACATCAGATTATGGATGGCAAGATAGTCCCTTAGGCAAGTGAAGTGACCAAGGTTCAATCCCCAGCACCACATGCAAGCCAACCCTAACTCCGGGTGTGCTGAGCTGGCCACCAAGACTGGGCATGGTGATTTGAGCCTGTAATCCTAGAGCTGGCGAGGCTCAGACAGGAGGATCACTATGAGTCCAAACTGAATAGTGAGACCATGTGGCAAATACATATATAAAAAACAAAAATAAAATGAAAAAATGAATACAGCATCAAATTAGTTTTGCTTGACCTGGATAGTATAAATTTATATTTTAATTTTAATTGAAGATTTACTTCTTTTCCACCAGCAAATTGTCATTATTTTAAATTTAAGTGACAAAAAAAGCAGCATGGATTCACCTCTGAGATAATAATCTAAAACTAAATGTCAGATAAGCTTAGTACTTATGATAAAAAGCTGGCATACAGGTTGCCATGTCAATTGTGGAATTTTAAACATATTATGACATTATTATTTTCTTTTTTATTTCAATATATTTTAAACCTAACTTTAATGAATAAATCATAAGATTATTTTGTATGCTGGATAACCCTCCTGTGCAGGCAATATGTCATATTCACATCTTGAGAATGGGCTTGAGAGATAAAGGCCAGGGTGGAATCTGCCATCCAGAAAGCCCCTGTTGTTTATTTTATTTTAGGTTTTTTGTGTGATTTTTGGTATTAGGGATTTTACTCAGGACCTTGCGCTTACCAGGCAAGTGCTTATACTACTGGCATCTCCACTCCTTATTTTTAGCTTAAAGACAGAAAAATAAAGTGATACAGAATTTCAAAACAAGATGGTAGGAAATTGACCATGATTATTATACTGCATATTGTTATCTTCAAAGTACTTGTTCGGGTTACCAGAAGTAGACAGGTGAAACTGATCAAATATTATAAGCACTAATTGTTTGCACTGATTGAACAGAAATTATAGTACAGTTGTCTTAGTTATCTTGTGTACATACACACCTTTTTTTTCTTGCTTTGTTTCTCTTTTACTCCACCCAGTTTTCTTTTTGAGCAGTTTCTTTCTCTTTCATTGTATCTGTTGTGCCTTTTAAATCTTATTTACCCTTTCAGTTTCTGACACAGTGAGACAATATGATCTTTACATATTTGAGCCTGGTTTACTTCACTTATGAAAATATTCTCTATTTGCATCTATTTTCCTATGAAAGCCTCTAGTTTATATTTCTTTATAGCCAAGTTGTACTCCATTGTATGAAAACACAACATCTTTCTATACATTCCTCATTTAATTGACATTAGGCTGGTTTCCAGCCTTAACTATCACAAATTGTGCTGCTATAAACATCAGTGCATATACACATGAAGTAGTATGATGTTTTCATTTCTTCCAGGAAAATACTTCCATGCACAACAAACTCACTGACAGAGAAATTGGGAAAAAAATTACCTACACAATAACATCCAAAACAAATGAAATACTTAGGAATCAGTCTAACAAAGGAAGTAAAAGATCTATACAATGAAAATTACAATTACTGTGAAAAAAAAGGATCAAAAAGCATTTCAGAAAATGGAAAGATACTATTGCTCATGGCTATAAAGAGGAAATATAGTAAAAATGGCAATACTCCCAAACTGTTAAACAGTTTTAATGCAGTGCCAATCAAAATGCTATTAGCATGCCTCACATAGTGAGAGAAAACATTATTAAGATTCATTTGGAATCAGAGGAAATCCTGGCTAACAAAGGCAAGGCGGGAGGCATTGCAATCCCTGACTTGAAGATATACTACAAAGGTACAGTGAAAAAAAATCAGCATGGTAACTGGCAAAGACATAGACCTGAGAATCAATGGAACAGACCAGAAGATGTAGACACAACTACGAACACCTTCAGCTACCTTATCTTTGATAAAGGAGCCACACGTGTTCACTTGAAGAAAGATCTTTAATAAATGGGGCCAGAAAGCAACTTATATAATAGTTTGCAAGCCAGTTCATGAAGTAGACATGTAGTAAATTAGAGAAGAAAAAGAAAAAAACAAATTCAAAAAGGCAACATGGAAAAATATAAGAAATAAAGAGAAAAAGCAATGAAACAAAGGGAAGGTTTGAAGGCTAATCCAGTACTATAAGCCAAGTCTGATGATGATTAATTCTATACTGCATGCATTGGAACAAAAAGTTATTAGGGGAATGATTGCGCATTTTGGAAAGAAAGTAGAAAAAGTAATATATAGTGCTTAGCACAGTTTTGTTTGTCACTTACTGAAGTGAATTTTCCAGGTGTGAGTTGAGATTTTCCTGTACCTGTTGTACTGGAAAAGTGATATTTCAAAATACTCTTCTCTCACAAGATTCCTCCTGTCCCTGGGTTGTACCCCACTGGTTGTATCCCATCTTGAGACCACAAAAAACAGGCCTATTTGGCAGGGTGTTGCACTTGTGATTGTATTACTAAACATTTGACTTTTTTCAGTGGTGACTCTCTAGCTGGATCCAACCTGATCGGTTCCCATTCACAGCAAAGGACCCCATCTGACATCAGGGCATTTCTGGCCTTGAAGACAGAGCTCCGGAATTTCCACAGCTGCATGCACGGGTAGAATTTCTGTCAACAGCTGCATGATCATAGGAAGACACTCTGAGATTTCACTGAAGTTACAGACTTGGCCTGACATGTTGCTTCAGTCTGACGAGCTAGAAAGGAAAAGCCTCTGGAACAGTTTAGGGACATTTTACTCTTAGAAGCCATGATAATGCATTTCTGTTTCTTCCAGTTTTTTTACTTTGTCACAATTTGTTAAATATCAAGAGAAAATTGATGCCCAAATCTCATAGTGCTAATTGTATTTTATAGGTGGCACTAAAGTATATTTCTTCATGAACAGAATTACTTTATTACATTAATTTTTCATAATTAATTAGTTTTATAATCATACAGATTCCAGGTGACAACTTTGAACATGAGATATCTGCTAACTCATTAATTTTAAAAGTGCTTTATATGGCAATGTCACCTATAATGTGACATCAATAATATACTTTCCTACTAGGAAATTTAAACCATTCATTCTCTATATAAGTGCAGTATGACAAATACAGATCTAAAATTCACTCTTAATTATAGAACCCTAAAGGCGTGTTTTACATATTGCATTTGTTTATGTTCACCAAGACATTAATTGGAATTAGTCTGAATATAGTAATATGAAAATTTAGTTTATGTAAATAGAAATTAGACTTTTGGACTTCATTCTCTGGTATAACTTCTAATTAAATACCTCCCACCATGAATTTAATTAAGATATAAATGAACTGTCACATTCCACTGAAGTAAAAATGGTTAAAATATAACAAGAGATGCCATCAGTGTTTGAAAATACTTCTTCAAATGTGAATTTTTATACACATTTATATGTAACTACATCTGAAGTTAGTATAGCTTTACTGATGAGAAGAAATGGCATTTGAAGTCCCAGGAAGATCACAGTCTAGGAGATAAAAAGAATGATATCAGCAAAAAAGGAAAACAAAATCCTTAAGGCGAGTGAGTCACAATAAAGAAAAGAGCTAGCATAAGCAAAATGTTAGGATAGGTGTAAGTATGATCTGTACATATGATTTTACAAAATATTTATGAAATACTTGGTAAGCTGTCAACACAACAGAAACAATGGAAAAGTTTTGAAATAAATAATTAGTGCATGTTTGCATTATATATTAGTTACATGCTTTGTGGAGAGTTGGTGCATGCATATAACACAGCTTTATTCTTTTTAGTTTGCCTTTGTCTTTGCTGCACCATTCACCCCACCTTTTGGTTCCCTTCCCATTTGTGAAAGTCTTATCTACAGCTTATGGTGTTGCCCTTTATTGTTTGCATCCAGAATGTACGTACACATCTTCCATGACAGGGGCCACAGCACTCAGGACAGTTTGATGATGAATTGTGCATATTACATTGTGCCTTAGATACGTTCAATATTTTTATTCCACCTGGTGAAATAGTTAAAATATGTAGAAATTTGAAACAATCACAGTGCTCTCCCCAGTGTCTCCACCCACCATGCACACATGCACAAGCATTTTTTCTCTAAATGATTTAAAATTCAGCTGTAGTTACCATCACTCTTTGCTCTAATGCTTCAGTGTGCTGCTCCTGAGAATGGAGCCATCAGGCCATTTTCATACCTACATTTTTTTTTTTTTCTTCCGGAACTGGAGATTGAACTCAAGCCCTTGCATTTGCAGGCAAGCACTTATTCTACCGAGCCATCTCCACAGTCCCTAAAGTATTTTTTCACTGATAAAATAGCATTACCTAATTCACAGCTCTTCATCAACTTTTTTCAACTGCCCTTTCACACTGTTTTAAAAAAATATATATGGGCAAACCAAGAAACATGCATTGAACTGACATTTCTTTTTCTTTTATATGTATTTAGTACAAGGCCTGCAGGGTCTCACTATTCAGCTTGGACTCATAGTGATCCTCCTGTTTTCAGCCTCATAAGCCCTGGGATTACAGGTGTGTGCCACCATGCCCAGTCTCAATCACCTTTTCAGTATGCGCTGGGGGTGGGGCTGCACTACATGCCAAGGATCGAACCCTGGCCGGTGTATTCTGCCTGAGCAGGCTCTTTGGTCCACTGAGCTAGCAGGCTGGCCCTGGCATTTCATATTTTTAATCTGTCTAATCAGAGCAACTTCTTCCCCTCCTTCTATGTTCCACATTATTGACATATTGGAGCTCTCGGAGTTCATTGTTTACTAAACTATTCCAGTATTAGTATCTTCTGCTTTATTCCACTTGATTTGATTCAATCTAATGCTTTTCACAAGAAAATAATGAAACTCATATTGTTGAAGTTCCATTCTGTGATTAAATAAGTTAATATTGACAATTTTCCCAATTGAAATACTGACTCAGATACTTTTCGAGAACATTCTCCATTACCAGGGAGTTGTTTTATCTACTTGATCACAAGCATCACTGATTAGTATGAATACTCTGGAACTCTAGGCATCTTTCCCCAATGAATTTCCACCAGTTTATTTAGCATGAGTTGAAAATTTTTGTCAGAATCCATTACTGTACTGAGAAATCCAAATTGTTATTTTCTGATCTATTACTTGCTTTACATTATTGGAAAGCATTCTATTATTTAAAAAAAAAAAAAAAACTTCACAAAATCCATTCTCTCTTTTCTCCCTTCCCTGCTGTCTCTTCCCTCTTTGTCCCAGTGAGACAATCCTGTAATAAAGTCCACATTCAAGCATCTGTCCTAGCCATGTTCTCATTACTGAGACCATTCCTATGAGTTAAAAGATTCGAGGTTTACTTCGGATCATGGTTTCAGAAGTCCTGGTGTGTGGATGGAAGACACTTGCTGCAGCCTCAGGGGGAAGCTACCTACAGTGGAAGAGAGCTGCAGAAGTTGTAGGGTCACAGGCCAGGAGAGGGGCCAGGCAGGGAGACATCGCATGCCCTTCAGGTCAGTCCTGCAGGGCCCCTCCCCCTGGGGCCCACCTAGTAACAGCACCTAGCTATGAATTTTTTCTTGGATTAATCAACTAGCTCATGAATTTTCTGATCAAATGCCAAGCATATAAGAATTTGTGGGGTATAACCTATATCTAAATAATAAGATATAAAGAGATAAATAATATGAGCATCTCCATCATTACTACAGAGAACTTTCAATAAGATTCAAAGCACAATACCTAATGGGATGAGATTTAATACACACTTCCTTAACATGAAAACATACACATAACTTAAATGTGCTTAAGATGTCAGGCTTTGGAATTAGGAGGCTCTGAATGAACTCTTGATCTAAATATTGTTTGTTTTGCAATCTTTGAAAATAAGGAAAATTCATGATCTTATTCATTTCATCCAGGGGATGAGCATTTAATAGACTTTGGCTACCTCATTACACATGAATAATCTACAAATATCAGCCAATAATATCATCAAAATTACTATTAAAATTATTCCTCCAGCGATTATCTCAGAAGATGGCATAAAAGTAGAGTCTTTGGTTAAATTAATTATTTTCATATAGAAATAATTCTCGGGGCCAGTCAAATACCTCAGTGGATTAAAGCACCTGCAAGGAAGTACAAGGGCTGGGGGTTCGATCCTTGGGCCTGCTGTGCCAGCTCCAGCCCCAGTGCGCACTGAGATGGTAATTGAGACTGGGCGTGGTGGCAAAGGTCTGCAATCCCAGGTCTTGGGAGGCTGTGAATAGGTGGATCACTACAAGTCTGTCTGATCCAGTAGTAAGTCCTTGAAAACTCTGTAGACCCTTCCCTCAAATTAAAAGAGAATTGACTCAAAGATAATTAAACTCATTCTTAAAAGACACAAGCCACTTCTGAACCCTGGATGCAGGCTGGAACATAAGCCTTTCTACAGTGCCTGAGTATGGGCTTATGACACACTCGACACCTGATGCCTCTCTGAAGAGGTAAATGAGAAACAGAAAGTGCAAAGATCTTTGAGGAGCAGAAGGTGCCACACATGATTAGAGAGGAGAGCGTTCCAGGCATCACAGGCCTCTGTTGATCCAGGGAGATGTGATGAGGGGGACACTTAGTATTGAGATATTTCCCCTTTCTTTGTCCATATTAAGAAGTCTCTCATATTTTCCTTTTTTACATTATTTTGTAGAAAAAAAGGCAAAACACAATTTCATAAAATCTAATGGGGCAATGATTATATTTAATACATGACATGTTGTTATCTTTAAAGTAGTTGCTCAGAATATAGGATACAGGCATAAAAATTTCTCCAATTAATGTTAGAACAAACCTTCCTTTTTAATGAAATAAGGGACACTATATATACTGTACAACTGACCTGTGTCATAACTGCTGCCTGGCAAGCGCAAAGTCCCAAGCTCAATTTCCAGTACCCCTAAAATAAATAAATTAATTGAATTGAAAAAAAAGTAGGCAGAGATTATTCTTTAAAAAAAAAAAAACTACAATAAGGGAGACATAAAACAAGTTTTTTCCTTAACAGATGATTTATGTTATAACACTATAATAGTAGAGCATAACTGAATATAGAAAAAAATGTTAAACAAATAACACAATAAAGTCAATGAACCTACTGTCTATATCAAACTAATGCTATCAGTTATAAGTGTAAGGAATTAGACTTGCATTTAGTTTTTCATATGATTTTTCAAAGCACAACTATTTATGTACAATATAAAAACATTAAAAGGTAAACTTAAGTGTTTTGTTGACCTTTTTCACAAATATATATACTGATATACAGCTCCCACAATGTAGAGCTCTTAAATTTCTATATGTAGTTTCTCAGTTTCTACATCACTAAATGAAAGGTTTTAACATATATAGGTAAATTCATTTACAAAACTAATATTTCATGAGTTTTTATTATTTGCATGATCATCATATCAGAAAATGAAAAATATTTTCATTATTCTTTGTAGTTTGAATCCATGTTATCCAATCATACTATCGTACAATTGCCAAAGTTTTGGGATAGTGCATTTGAGATAGTGTATATGGTTATCCCTATAATGGTATCATAGATAGTGTTTAACACTTCTATGGCAGGAAATGGGTAGTTTTGGTAGATGATTTCTTTTATCCATGGATACAGTAGGTTTTACTGATATTTGACATTCACCATCTATGTAAGATACTACATTTTATCAAAGAGTCAATAATTTTTTATCAGAATAATGATTCAGGCTGGGATATAGCTCAGCAATCCCTGGTACCACATGTCATGCTGGCCTAGGAACCCCAGGTACATGGCGTTAGCCACCAAAACTGGTCATGGTTGCACTTTCCTACAATCCCTGCCCTAGTTAGGCTGAGGCAGGAGGATCATTACAAATTTAAGCTTTGTAGAGACCCTGTGCCAAATAAATAAATAAATAAATAAATAAATAAATAAAATCTAAAAATTAAAGGAAGAAAAATGATTCATCTATAAAATATGTTGTATGTACATTATTTTCTTCTTTTCATGTTGATTTGCCTAGTATATGTAACAGATTCTGTACTGGAAACATTTGTATATGTAAAATAATTCTTTTAAGTTGCTTTCAACATCTTCAACATCAACGTTCAATCTTAATTGCTGTTTTGTTAAAAAGAGTTGAATTTCATGGAGCCCTTTGTCTTATACTTATGATCTCTTCAGCAGCTTTGCATCAATTTCATAAAATGAATAGAGTATATTCTCATTCTTTATTCCTGGAAAAGCTCATATAACTTTCCGCTGTATTTTCTTGGAAGATTTGGTACCAGGACCATTTAGCCCATCTTTGTCAGAGTTTTCTTTGTGGGATAATTTAAGTTAAGCACTCTATCTGTTTGGGAGAAATATAAGTATCCATGTTGGTATTGCCCTTGATTGATAAATCGTGCTTTATCTTTCAATTATTTTTTAAACCTTTATTAATTTGGTACAGGGTCTTATTATGCAGCTCGGAGTCATAGTGATCCTCCCATTTTCAGTCCCCCCAGCACTGTGATTACTGGTGGCCAGCACATGCACCTGGCATGTGGTACTGGTGATCGACCCTGTGTCCTTGTGCGTGCCAGTAAGGCGCTTAGACCACGGAGCTACTTCCACAGGCCAGTAAATCATGTTTTAGGAAATAGCTGCATGACTTTTATAGTTGCAGAATAATTGATCTAAATTTTCACATGAAATCATTTCATGCTATTGATTTAATTAAGACTTGCAGGATTTATAATGCAGTTCTTTTTTTATTCACAATATTGTTGCTTTTGAACTGCCTTGCAAGGTTAAAACACATTTGAGAATGAAGGAGCAAAGATATTCAGTAAGGGCTGAAACACCAGCAGTTAATAGTATTCAATGGAGGGGCCTTTCATATGTGACAGTTAATGTGTAAATATTTTATTCCAAATGATTTTTATTTTGTGATTGATGTGATATTTGTACATATTGATGATTGACTTTTTTGTGCCTGTGAATACAAAGGGAGTAATAAGCAACTTAAGCAGATTAACGAAGTGTAGCTTCAGCCTTTCTGCCCAAACTGCCATAATCCAGCAATTTGCCAAAATGGTGATATTGTAGACATCAAGGCAATGGGTACTGTGCAAAAAGGAATGCCTCTCAAATGCTACCATGGCAAAAGAGGAAGAGTCTATAGTGTTATTCAACATGCTGTTGTCATTGTTGTAATCAAGCAAGTTAAGGGTAAGATACTTGCTAAGAGTCTTACTGTGCATATTAAGCACTCAAAAAGTCATGATGGGGCTGGCCAGATAGTTCAGTGAACTAAGACTCCTGTTTAGACAGGCACAAGGATGGCACGCTGAGATGGCAACTGAGACTAGGTGTGTTGGCACTTGCCTGTAATCCCAGAACTTGGGAGATTGAAAAAAGGAGGATAGGGCCAGGGAGAGAGCCCAGTAGAATAAATGCTTGCCTGGCAAGCACAAGGGCATGAGTTCAAACCCCAGTTCCACTAAAAAAGAAAGAAAGAAAGAAAGAAAGAAAGAAAGAAAGAAAGAAAGAAAGAAAGAAAGAAAGAAAGAAAGAAAGAAAGAAAGAAAGAAAGCGGCATAGAATAAATTTGAATTTGCTAAACAAGGCTTTCACTCTGCCATAGCGTAAGCACAGAGTGTGTTACAGATCTGAAGAGCTGCTTTATTCTAAGCCATATTTTCCCAGATGTCAAAATGCTTTCTCATTTTTGCTGATCTATTGAGCTAGGATTGCCAATGCCAATTGCCAAAACTGGTATATTTTAGTTACACAAAGTGACATTTTGCCATAGGAACTAAAAATGAAGACACTGCTACAGGCTGTCGGGTCTACAAGCTCACATAGGCATTTTTCTGTGGTGAGAAAACTTCGCAAATGCTATCTCAACAACTTCTAAGTACACAGCACTTCATATTACCATGAAGTATAAACACCGTGCTGTACGTGACTTTTAAATCTTTTTCAACCTATTAGTAAAATTTTATACCCTTTGAGTAATAGCTTTCTTTGTCCTCGGATGCCAGCTTCTCATAATCACCACTCTACTCTGCTTAATATAAATTCAACTATGATTATTATTATTTTATTAGTACAGCTTTGCAGTATAGGACGTTTGCGACTGTCTTGAGGGTGAGTCATGCACATACTACTACAGTACAGTTTACTTCTTTATTTCATAATCTCCATGCTTTTCCCCTATCCTTCCCCCACCTCCTCTCATTCCCCTAATTGGATTTTTATTCTTTGTTGGTGTCATGGCTTGTAATGTCTGCATTACAATGTTGAGGTTATTAGGTTCCTGTACCTGGTGCATCTTGCTTCTACTTATTCTTTCCGCCCCTTCCTCCTCTCCTTCTTATTCACCTTTCTGCCCTTGGACCACTTATTTTTTTGCAAGAGTTCCATCCCTGTCTCCTTCTACCCATCCTTTATTATTCCTCTTTTTTTTTTTTTTTTTTTTTTTGCACTTTAATTCACTCCAATGAAAGATACAAAACAGTATTTAAGGTTATGTGTCTGGCCTATTTCACTCAACAGTATGCTTTCGGGTGCATCCGCATTTGTACAATTGTCTCAAGTTTATCTATTTTTATAGCCAAGTAGCATTCCATCATATATAGATACTGTATTTTCTTTGTGCAGTCCTATATGGTATGTATAGGTTGAGGCCAAGCTTTAGCTATTAAGATTGTGCTGCTGAAAACATTGATATGCATGTATCGCTGTTGTAAGCTCAATTTATTTTAGATTCTGTACACAAGTATTATAATACAATATTTGACTTGCTGTAAATAGCATGTTTTAAAATATTGGCATGCACATACCACTGTTGTAACTTCAATTTATTCTAGATTCCACACAGAAGTGATCGAGTGCAATATTTGACTTTTTCTGAACAGCACGCTTTACTTATACTATTCATCGTCTGTTTTGTTACAAACGGCAGAATTTACTTTTATGGAAAAATAATATTCCATTGCTTGTAAATCAAAAGTCTTTGCCCAAGTCAGCTGATGGGCACGCATGTACTTTTGGGTTCACAGCTCTTCTGCACAAATTCTGCAGTGAACTTGAGAATGTAAATATCTCCTGGATTTAATGATTTTTATTTCTATTCTCATACCGTATACTCAAAATTGAGGTTATTAGATTATGTGATAATTACATCTTTAATTTTTACATAAACTATACAAGCTTTCTATAATGATATGTCACTTCACACTCACATTGGTAATGCATTCGGTGTCTTAACTACTTTTATCTCATTGCTGAGGCAAAATTCCCAACACCTCAAATTAAGGAAGGAAAGGTTTATTTCCATCACAGTTTGTGGAGGTTTCAGCTGGCTCCAAGGCGGGGCGGGTTGGCACACGGGCCAAGCCTTCTTCCCTCTCCTGTGTTGTAAGCAGGCTACTCGTGCTGGGGTGGGTGCAGCAGTCCTACCACCTCCCTCCCTGCCTCTTGCACAGGCCCAGGATGTTCACAAAGTGAAGACCCTGGCTTTCTGCTGAGATTCTTAACTTTCTAAGATTCTCAAGTTGAAAGTGTATCAGCCACTACATTTTGGTGCTCTTTTGTATATATCCTCATCAACATTTATTGTAGTTTGATTTTTAATAGAGGTTTTAATACAGGCTTGGCATGCTACCGTGATAGGGTTTGCATTTCATTGCTAAGAGCACTGTGTTTCTCCTTAATATCTCTGGCATCTGATCATTTTTAAAGAACTCCTATATGAGAACAGATGGAGATTCTGGATTGGTGAACGTTTCCTGGGTCTCAAATATATTGGTGTAGACAGATAAAATTATCTTTTGGATACACAGCACATGAACAAATGAGTGTATTGAAATTTTAAGAATAAGTCATCCTGCCAAAGGGCTTCCAAAGAACTTGTAGCAGCCCCAGTGAGCTCAACTCCTTGGGCTGATGGCTGCTCCCTTCTTTCCTGCAGACAAGCTCCGGACAACAGAAACTGGACTCCACTTGTCAACAAAAAGGGGGGCAAAGCATCTGCAGTTGTCTCTAATAGGTCAGCAGAGGTAAGGCAGCTTATTGCACAATTACAGGATATGGTGATAAAACATGGATGTCTTCAGTATTTTAAAAAATAAAGCTCAAAGTCAAGCACCATGAAGAATGATAAAGACTGAGAAGAATAGTAAATTAGAGAAACAGTCAATAGTAAATTAGTCAACTTCCCTGATTCCTCAGGGAAGAGAGAACGTACATGCACCATGGAAATAAAGGTTGCTAAACTTTCCGTTCAGGGAGACATCAAGATCACAGACTTTAAAACTGGAGGAAATGTAAATAGTGATGCTATCCAATGGTGTGGACTTAGGTAGCAGCAACCGAAGTGGGAACAGTGTTCACATAGCTTCAATTTTTAATTTACAGTAAGCAAAAGTGTACTATGGATTATCATCATTTGGCTTCACCTAACTCAAATGTCATTGTGCTGTGGAAATTTTGGAAAAAATAATACTTAGGAGCCATTCTCAGAGTCCTCGCACACCTTCTATCTCTCAGCTTCTCTCTCAGCCTCGCCCCACTTCATCATGGTGGAAGCCTTCCTGGGGACCTGGAAGCTAGTGGACAGCAAGAATTTTGATGACCACATGAAGTCACTTGGAGTGGGATTTGCTACCAGGCAGGCGGCCTGCATGACCAAGCCTACCACAGTCATCGAGAAGAATGGTAACACTATCATCATAAAAACACACAGCACCTTCAAGAACACAGAGATCAACTTTGACCTCGGGGTAGAGTTTGATGAGAAGACAGCTGATGACAGTAACATCAAGTCCATTGTGACGCTGGATGGAGGAAAACTTATCCATGTACAGAAGTGGGACGGGCAAGAGTCAACACTTGTGCGAGAGCTAGTCGATGGGAAACTCATCCTGACCCTCACCCATGGCTGTGCAGTTTGCGTTCACACATATGAGAAGGAGGCATGACCTGACCTGCTGGCTGCTAAGTGATTACCCCTCGTCTAGCACCACCTTGCCTCACTTTTTTCCTCTGGCATTTTGTATAAATCCGCTTTGGTTGGGAAATTCTTTGGGGATGAGCCTAGATCCAGTTCCTATCATGTATGTGGTCTGCTTTTTTAAAAACTATCCAAAAGGTGCTCTGAGGTTAATAAAGCAGAACGTAGGCCTCCAAAAAAAAAAATAATAATAATAATACTTAAGGCAGGCCAAATAGCTCAGTGGATTAAAATGCCTGCAAGCAGGCACAGGGGCTTGGGGCTTGATCCTGCACCTGTAATCCCAGTTCTTGGGAGGTTGTAAACAGGCAGATCACTATGAGTCCAATCTAGTAGTAAGACCCTGAAAGCCCTGCAGACCCTTCTCTAAAATGTACAAACAAACAATAATAATTCTACCGTATTTTAGACCTAAAAATAAAATGACTAGCCCATAATGCCTAAGTAATAACCATAATATATCAGTCAGTGTGTGAGCATTACAGAAATTACTCCGACAGTTGTTAAGTGAATTCCATTTGTAAAGCATGGGGCTCCTGACTGTCTGGGTAGGTGTGGACTCAAGGTCCAAGTGAGTAGAAAAACCCTCTGAGTGGCAGGGTGGGGTGGGCTGGAGGGTCCTCCTCCCAGGAGGAAGACACTCTCACCAGGCTGGGGTCCACAGCGTTGCGGCTTGGTTTGCTTTCCACCCAGCACCTCCCCTTCCCGGGTCCCTTGAGACAGGTTGGGCCTGCTGCAGTGTGATGGGCTCCCAGCTGTCGCCCTTGGTGCCGGCTGGCTTCACTGAGAGGACTGCAGAGAGCTGCTCAGGCCTGGGGCAGACGAGCCTTTCGGAGAGGAGGCACTAGGTCCGCCTGTCAGCTGAAGGAGCAACTGGGCAGGCATCTTTAATGTACCGCACACTGTAAGGGTCACACGGCAGAACATAATGCTGATGACTTTCGTAGTTATTTTTGAAACATTACACATACTTTGAATGACTTTAAAGATAGTTTCATAGGAGATATAATTTATAGTTCTTTTATTCCTAACCCAACTTATGTAAGCCAAATATATGCCTATATCCCTGCGCTAAATACCACATTTAAATTTCTAAAAATATAGAGACACTCATTTACTAAATGCCTAAGTGACACAAAGCGTTAATCTTATAATCAAGTGCATATATTCACTGGGGGAAATTCATATGTATTCACATTGATGATTTTGGCTGCAGAACAAAATTGAAAACATCAGGAAATCAGTTGCCTAAAGGAAAATCTAAATTAATCATAATATCTTAAATATTTTGTAAGGAGTAATGACCCAGAAAATGTATGCCCTTTATTGTAGTGACTTTGAACCAACTGTTTAATTTATTGGATGACTTCTCATTTATTTATCCACTTAATCCAAAATCATCAGTTGTCCTTCAAAATGTTACATGTCTAATTAGCTCAAAGTGTGAGTTATCAAGAGCTCGCAGAAAAATTTCCAAAGAGGAAATACATCAGAGAAAAACACAGGACAGTTGTGAATGTGGGATTTCATGATTTGTTAGCAAAGATCACTCAAATATTAATAATATATTAATATTATTTCTGGTCAGGAAATAGAGCTCAGCAGCACAAGTTCCTACGCGGCAAGCTCAAGGTCCTGAGTTCAATTCCAAGTAGAAAAAAGAACTTGAACAAATATATGTCTTTGCAAAACAAACTGCTGCTATTTCTACTCTTGAAAATGATTACTGCTTGAGTACAGTATTCTTTTTTTCTATTTAGTCATGAAACACTCCTGACCCACTACCCAAGACCAAAAGTAGTATGCAGGGGTGAGTGAGGAATGTATTAAAATCCAGAGACAGCAGGAATTGAATTCAATGACTGGATGTAAAAGAATAGATTATGGTAAATTGAAACTTCTAAGATTTGAGATGTAGTTATTTTCTCATTGATGAGCTGACATTGCCAAGGAATGTTTATTGATCTAAACTATAATAATACACTAGTAATACAAGTTGACTTTTTGCCAAAACATCTTGGATGTCAGAAAAGAAACACCTGCTTCACTGCATGTCTTGAAAAATACACCTGGATTAAAAATGTGACTTTTTAGGATGTAGTGGGTATTTAGTTTCTCACTTAGAAATTTTTTCCAACAATGCAGCTTCCTATGCAAGAAAATGGCAAACTCTGCTTTTAAAGCTCACATAGCATTCCTGTCTTAGTAGCTACACTGAGTATAAATTAGGAAATGTTTTACTTAGGTAACTGTTGTTAAAAACAAAGTGGTATGTGACCTAACCATGAAAGAAAATTGATCTTGCTCACCTAGAAAAAAGATCCTGAAAAATAATTCTTCTCAAAGAAATCATTCAGGGACCCTGGCTTCTCTTCCCGGTGTCTATACCACCCACAACAGTGGCCTCTTCATCATGGTTACAGTTATTAGAGTTGTAGCAGGAGAAAAATTATGGTTCACCATGGCTAGGAACTATTCAGGGGCCAGTCCTGGAAGGAACAAGCTTATTTCAAAACTTAATCCCTTGACCACAATAGCTCAGGGAATGTTGAAACCGGTGTGGTGTAGTGCTGTTATGAAAGCCTACTCAGTAAGACAAAGCAAAGGGGACTACTTGGTGACACATCCTACTGAGCAAAAAAGGCAGAAGTTCATAAGCTGTATCTCTTTACAGGTATCTTGAATAGATAATTGCAGAGTTGAGAAACAGGTTGGCAATGAGCAATAGTACTGTGGGAACAGAGGACAAAGACGGATGAGAGCAACACAATGAAATCTTTGTTCTACATCTTGTTACTGTGTGTTCCCCAGGACAAGCTGGTTTAGAGCCATCCAGGTGCCTCAAACACCACCACCATGATCCTTTGATTTAAAGAGTGCACAGCCATTGAAGAGAATGAAATCAGCTAAAAAAAAATGTAGGTGAAAAGCACAAAAGATATTCCTCATGAATGTTGCAGTTTCTTATAAATTTGTAATTATTCCAAAATCAAACAGAAAAGTACTACAACTTACACAAAAGGACTATTTTCCCATCTTGGGAATATGTAAAATATCCTGTAAAAGTCTTCTAACAAGTGTGGACAGAATAGTTCCGAGATTCTAACATACAAAATATGCTTACCGATCTTCTGGAAAAGGGAGGAGAACGCATTGTCAGTCTTAAGAAAGGTTATATTCCAACTGCAACACAAAAAACTAAGGCAAAATTGATTTTATTCTCATTTGAGATAGCACAAGATTATTGATTTATTTGTTAATCCATTTGCTAATACTTAAAAAAAATCTATGGCTGGCCAAATAGCTCAGCAGATTAAAGTCCCTGCAAGCAGGAGCAGGGGCCCAGGGTTCAATCCCTGGCCCTGCTGTGCTGGCCTTGCCCAGGGGCATGCTAAGAAATTGATTGAGACAGGGAGTGGTGGTGCATGCCTGTAATCCCAGCTCTTGGGGGGGTGGTAAATAGGTGGATCACTGTGAGGCTAATCTAGTAGTGAGAACCTGAACACCCTATAGACCCTTCCCCAAAATACAATCAATCAATCAATATAAAAAGTCATTTATATCTTGTGAATACATTTGCATGTATGCTGCTGCCCAACACATATGTAGGATTAAAATGATGAAACAAAATATCAAGGCTATAAGAGCCAAAATACTTGGGGACTGAAATTAGTTCAGCTAAAATATTGTGCAAGTTGGTAAGACCTTTTCAGGTAACACATAACTATAGGATATTTTTTCTTTTTAAAAAAAAGTTGGATATTTTTAAAAAGAATAGATAAGACATTAAAAATGATACACAATTTTATAACAACAAGATACTAGGTATTCAAGATTGTGAGTTATACCACACACTGCTGTCCTCAGTGTAGCTGCTCAGAATACCAGATAGATGCATATGAAATTGGACAAGGTAAAAATTTTAAGCTTTAACTGCTACCTACAAAAAATGGATAGAAATTAGAAGTACAATCACCCTAGCTATCCTGTGTGTATACTTACATCTTTTTCTTTGTTTTCCTTACTCCATTTGCTAAGATGGGTGGAGAAAGGACAGAGGGAAGGAGTAAAGAAGGCAGGAAAGAGATAGGAGCAAGAGAGGGAGAAGGGGAGAGACAGATCATTTCCTGGGATAGAGGTACTTGCAACAGATACCCGTCCAAAGTTCACACCTAAAGGTCTAGAACTTTCTATTAATCCGGTTAGTAGAAAATGGGAGAGAAAAGCAATCAGCAGATCTAGTGATACCTGCCTCATCCACAGTGTGCTTTACATATAACTCTTTATCTGGCATAGACGGAAACCTGAGCATATCTGAGCTGAGTATCAGTCCAGTTCAAAGAGTAATTATACTGATGTTATCAGTGTAGAATATAAAGTTATTATAGAGCCCATAGAAGATCAATAGGTAATTATTTCTGGCCCAATTAATTTTGGAAAAGACCCGACAAGATTTCTGGTAGGCTGAGAGCAGCCTTTGGTTTCCTTGGCCTAGAATACTTCTCCTCCTTCTTCTGTTTCTGCCTCACATTTTATTGGCCTTGCAATACCTGATTTTGCCTTAGGATCTTGATCAGTGCTACACTCCTAGGAAGTATTTACTGACTACTCTGTCCTCTGCTCACAGGCAGCACCTTGCATGAATACTTTTATACTGCCTTTTTCTTCAAAAAAAAAAAAATCAGTTTCCTCAGTAACAACAATTCCATTAGACAAGAGACCATGGTGCTCATAGCCATTGTACAATGTTGTGTGTACTATACATAGCCACTCATGTGTACACTACAACGATGCCTAGAGGAACACTCTCATTTTAGGTTTCTTCAAAAAGATATTTGGAGATTCCCTTTAAATTTTCCAAAAGTAAAAGCTTTGCTTTACCTAGATTTTGAGGTTCTTCCTGTGCTTTGAGGTTCTTCATAGCATTATAAAGAGAGAAAAAATTACATTGCACATTCATTTTAATTGAAGTCCTTGGTTTTGGGGTTCTGTTCCCTAAGGAAATAATGACTTTGCTAATTATTTTCATTTAGTCTCATGCTTGCTGTTTAACAAATCTGAGTTAAAGTGAGGGCATGTTTTGTTTTTTTTAAACAATGACCCAATTGCCTTTTTCCTTAAGAGAAATAAAATTTCAGAAATCAAGGACTCCAAAACTCAAGTTAATGAAACAGAAATCCTTCCAGTTAATTTCAGATAAATACAAAATTTTGGTCTAAGTGCACTTTAAGCATTTCCAATATACTTTTCTATTGAAACAAGACTTGCTATTTATCCAGTACTCAACCTGAAAAGGATAGTCTGTTTTTATGTGCTAAATCAGTAGCTTACCCAAACCAATCTATAGGTAATAAATTCTAGAGATGAAATTGTCATGATTATGCCCTAAGGAGGGAGAATTAGACCACATTGGTCTTACTTTATTTTTTTCAGATGAACATTAATCTTATAGATCTGTTTTAAAGCTTTCCTTTCATCATAGTTTATGAATCTATGATAGACAAATCTCTCCTGAAATACGACTTAATTCTGTGCCTTAGTATTTCATTGATAATAATATAAAAATAGTAATGAAATTGTTTCCTCTTTGCAAAAGATAATTGAAGATACTAACAGATATTTTCCCAGAAATCTACCTAAATTAGTTCCAAGAAGAAAATATTACTTTTAAGATTACCTGTAAAATTTTCTTTTATTGTTAAGAAATGTATAAATCACTGTATTTTACCTTCTGTTCTTTCTCAGGATACTAAGGTTTCTATCAATAAGGCTTAGTAGTGACTTGAATTAATCTATCTTATTCTTTTGTTTTAGTATTTGAAACATATCCAAATATTATTTTCATTTTAACTGTCTTAGTCTATCCATACAAAAGTAATAATATTCAATTAATGATATTTAATTTAGTTTACATATAGGTAAAATTAAATATTATTAATTGAATATTATTCAGATATATATATATATATATATATATTTTTTTTTTTTTTTTGTCTTTTTGAGACAGGGTCTCACTATGCAGTTCAGGCTGGCCTTAAGCTCACTTTGTAGCTCAGTCTGGTCTTGAACTCACAACAATCCTCCTGCCTCAACCTCCCGAGTGCTGGGATTACAGGCATGCGCCACCACACCCGGCCTAAAATTTAAGTGAGAAAATTTGAGAAATGGATCAATCTTGCAGAAATTAGAAGCTTGAAAAAGCACACCTCAGATCAAATAAATTTTTCATTATAACTAAAAGACTGAGTAAAGATTACAAGTGTCATCAATTACTGAAAATTCAGATCATTTTGACTAATGAATATGTATTACTACAAAGAAATATTGACATGCAGATGCTTACAATGTATCAGTATGTCTAATGTAAGAAAATTAGTTTAGGTGAAATTTTTCAGTATTACTATATATTAAGTACATATTTATCAGAGATAATATAATAATGCTCATAAAGTACTAAAAAAATGAAGGATTAAACAATGAATTTGCTTTTGAAATGATAGAAACTTAATTTTTAAAAAATGATCTTTAATATTTACTACTATTGTTAATTTGAAAAATAAGAAACAAGACCTAAAATGTGCAGTCACTAAGTTGTGTAGCAGATAGTTATTTGGGGGGTATTATGTACTACATAAGAGATCCACAGTTTAAATTTTTATACACAGGACTGATTGCATTTTGATTCTCAAAAGTATCTTTTAGTGTAGATGTGAGAAGCTTTACTATTCTTTTCTTCAGAAACAGATTGAAATTTCTTTTTCGAACTCTTATATTAACAAAAAAAATCTTATATGAGCACCTTATGGTGAATTACATTTCTCAGCAGTAATTCACTATGTCTGTCACAGTGACTTTTATTGGTGTGAAGGTAATTGCACTGTATCAGTTGCAGACAGGGGGATCCAGAATGCCTGATTATCTAGATAGAATCAGATTTTGCTCGATGTCACCTGGACAGAGGGTCATCCCTTGGAAGATCTGTTCCGCTGACCAAAGCAAGACACACTTTCGCTCCTAGGAGTCAATCATTTGCAGTCATAGCTGATGGAAGTGGAGCCTTGTGTGTGCGCCAACTCACACCCAAACTGAAATCACAAAATTCCCAGGCTTAATGTTCAGGGGCTAGTGGCAAAGGCTTGTCTTTTGAAACATCACATAACTAATATTCTTTATAGCCTGGAGGATGGAACTGGAAGAAAAGAACAACATCAAGAACACTAAATATAAATATATTTTTCCCCAGAATTCTTATTTTGGCTGCTGTTTTAAGTTGCTTGAAGTTTTATTTTTTCATTTTTATTAATACAGTGCCTAAGGAGTACATGCATTGTACATGAACACTGCATATAAAAATTGTTTTAACTTTTCTTTCTGCTTACTGTATCTCTTGCTTCACCTCCTGTTTGCAAAATACCTATTTCCATATTTCCTGTTGTCTATCTTTTATTTTGTCTTTAAGGTATTTTCACTCTTGGCTTCTTTTATGAGGGAGTCCATGCAGTACTTAAGTTTGTTTCTGATTTATTTCACCTAATGTTATGACCATAAAATGATTCCTTTCTTTTTTTTTACAACTGACTCAAATTTATTCCTGTTTATCACACAGAAGTATTCTATTGTATGTACCTATTATATTTTCTTTACCCATTTATCTATTGATGTGTCTATAGACCACTTCCAATTAGCTATTTTGAGTTGTGCCGACATAAATATAGGTAAGTATGTATGGCTGTAACATGATCTTTTTAACTCTTCCTTTAAGATGCTTAGAAAGGGAATCACTGGATCAGATGGAGTTTCTATTTTTGTGGTTTGAGGACTCTCCATTCGGACTTACATAGTAATCGTACTAGCTCATATCCTCACCCACACTACAGCCTGCTTCTTTGTTTCCTGGTAGTCTCACCAGTAATTGTTCTCGAATTCTTGATGATAGCTGCCCCTTCCGGAGCAAGACGCACTCTCAGTGCTGTGTTAATTTCCAGTTTTCTCTTGGCCAGAGATGCAGAGCGCTTTTTCAACTATGAAGTGGCCATTTCTACTTATGCAAAATGTTTGTTCATTTCAGTGACCCATTTTTACACAAGCGACCAACTCCAACTGTGATAAATTTATGGACTACTACATTAATTTATTTTGTTCAACCTTTCCAGTACATGCTATAAATATCTAGACATTACAAAGTAAAAACTTAATCAGTTGGTTATTTTTCTGAGCAATACTCCGTAAAGTAAGATGGCTTCCTCAAATGATAACATCTTAGATCTCATTAATCTTGTGCTGCATAACATCTTAAGTTCTGGATTGGGGTTATCTTGTATTTCTCTGTCTCTCACTGTGATATTATCATGACTTCATTCATTTTATGTTCATGGTTATCATATTAGGGTTAGATAATTATGACTTCATCATTCTTCTTTAGTAAAATACTTTTGGATCTGGTTTCTTATTAAATTTTCAAATTTAAATTTAGAATTATTATGTGCTATTCCTTTCATACAATCCTGTACTGGAAAAAAAAATTACACTGTTTTGGTTCTTCCAGTAATTGGGACTCGGTGAACTCAGGTTGTAAAGATAGCTCCAAACTGTCTTCTCATTTAAACAGAAGTCATCCAACAAGCCCTGATGGCACACACCTATAATCTCAGTACTTGGAGACTGAGGCAGAAGGATCTCCATGAGTTCTAAACCAGTCTGCAATACATAGAGACCTTGTTCCAACTACTCACAAAATGTTTCGAAAACCTTTTTTGGCTTTTTCCTTATTATATGCAATATACCTTTCTTTTGTAATTCTACTCCCTTATAGCTCATTTCCTCTATTTTATGCTAAGAGGAAAGCAGCGTGTCTAATGATTTCTAGAAGTGTTAAAAGAATGAAGTTGTGGCAAAGTGTTACTTTGGCTTATTCCAAAAGCATGTGTTTCCAGAACACTGCTAATGTGACCGCTAAATGAAAACCATATGCATTTAATTGAGGAAGTTTGAGGAGAATAAACTATCATAAATTGCAAGAAAATTTCATATTTGAAATTATCAGTTAAGGGTAAGGAGTGTAGCTCAGTGGCACACATACACTACATTCCAGGCAAGCATGAAGCCCTGGTTCAATTTCTTTCTTTCTTTTTTTCTTTTTTTTAATGTATTTAATACAGGGTCTACAGGGTCTCACTACACAGATCAGACTTGGTAGTGATCCTCCTGCTTTCAGCCTCCCAAGCCCTGGGATTCTAGGTGCACGCCACCACACCCAGACCCACTGTCTCAGTGTGCCCTGGGGGCAGGGTCCACATGGCACGCCAGGAATTGAACTCTGGTCCCTGCGACTGCCTAAGCAGGTGCTTTAATCTACTGAGCTATGTGGCTGCCTCTGAGTTCAATTTCTGATAAAGAGAGGTGGGGGAGAGAGAGAGAGAGAGAGATTTTCTATTAAATGTAATTGTATTTCATTTTTCTGGCAGTCTAAGACTATTTATTATTGTTGGCAATACACAGTGGAAGAAAACGAAAGCTGTCTGGGGCAATGACATCTTCCTTCCACCCATATAACCTGAAAATGAAGTTAAATACTTAAATGAGATATTAAAGCTAGAAACTCTTCAAAAGCAAAAAGTTTAAAGTCAAAATGAATTACAACTTGAAAAAGTAACTTGAACATTATTTTTCTATTGAAAACTGAGCAATACGATCTTATATTTTTTCCTTTCCATATTTTTCAGTGGTTTTTATAACATTATTTTTATAGCTATGTTCCTTGTCTTGTAAGATATAAAATAATTAAATTCTACTGAGGAAACGATGGAGAATATGAGCTCATACACAAGTTGAAGAACGACTCATTACCTTCCATTTCATGTTGAAGTTCTTACGACTTTTTTACAATAATTCCTCATAAATTATCTGACAAAGAGTATGTGTTTAGACTATCCCATCTCTGTAATAGCATAATCAGAAAACAGTCTCCAAACTGTCTCACTGAGATATAAATTCTAGTATATTATTTTTCCCAAAGTAAGTTCTCTCTAAATCCAAATATTGAATAATCTAAGAGATAACCTAGAAGGCTAGATGTATTTTCAAGGGAAAACAATTGGACATAAAATTAATTCTATATATATTATTTACTAATGGCAAAAATATATAGAGAGAGACAGAAAGAGAATTATGGCCTTACTTTTGCCATTCATATGTATCTTCAACTTATATGTCAAACAAATCTTCTTATGCAGGCAGGCATATTATGTATTAACCCAATCACATACCACACTGCTTTGCCATTTACAAAAATAGAGCCCTCCAGATATGCAATTGATCCCAATAGTTGCATAACTTAAAAACATTTAGCGAATAAGAAAAGTAAAATTACTAAGACCACTGAGCAAAAATAATATCCATAATTAGAAATGAGAAAGTCTGAAATTAATTAACTTGAAAAAGAAATGTTAGAGCAGCTAGGAGAATAATAGGCCGCAACATTCTGACACAAGGTCAGCAAACAGCTGCTTCTGCATTCTTATGCTTAGCGCTCTTAATGGAAATGGATTTAAAATGTGGGGAAGACAAAGTTCCCTTAAACTGAGAATGGTAGGAAGCATACATCACCCTTCTGCCAAATTGCCTTCTTGGAGTCAATATGACTGGATGGTGGGATACAAAATTATTAAAGAGCTTTGGAGGTAGACTGGGTGTCACATAGGACACCTGGTTTTTTGAACCCATATTCAGGACAATTTTCTGTTTCATTTTATATATTTTAGTGTGTTTATGGCATTCCTCTTGTACCCTATAGGGCTGGAGAGGTGAACCAAGTTGAACCAGGCAGAGAGCCTGTTCTTCAATGCACGCTGGCATCCTTCAATTTAATTGTATGAAGTTGACCCAAAAGCACTTGATAGAATTAATGGGGTCACTGAGATGCTGGCGTCTCTCACAAATCCCATGCTTCAATGAACAAAGGCCAGGGCAGAGTTTTTTCATTACCTTTATACCACAAAGTAGTGCATTGCAAAAAGATTCAGACTCGCTCCCTCACACTCACACCCACACCCAACCTGAAAAGCTCCACAAGGCCAAAGCCAGACTTAATCCAGAGCAGGACCTCTGTGGCTTTCTGTTCTTCTCACCCTGCTTCTCTTTCGGTACATGATTGTAAACATCAGAGCTTTCACTAGATTCACAAGATGTCTGCTAGTTATTGTGTGTGCAAGAAATGAATCCAAGGAAAAGGGATGTTTTCCTTTAGATACTGTATACACATAAGGGCTAAATAAAAATTTCCATTAGGATAATAGGGGAAAAAGAAGTGGGCACGGAGAAGTTGTTAGGAGAAGTTGGTCACTAGTCACAGGGTTTGTCTAGTCAGTGACAGGATGTAGCCTTATGCATGATAAATGGGTGTGTGTTTGTTGAATATCTACTAAGGTTCTTGCAATGCTGTGAATATGTAGAATGAGTATGATAAAAATTTCCACACTCACAGGGATCAGAAAGGGTCTGGGAGGAAATATTAATGCAAGGTACAGATAACAAGGGTCCAGACGAAGATAATAATTCACTCCATGACTTCATCTAGAGGCGCAAGAGCTATTCAACGTGTCATGAGAGAATAATGCTTTTTGTTCCTCTTCATCTTCATGTGTGGGAACTGCTTCTGAGTGAGGAAGATCAGCACACTTCGAAACTGCACTGGAGCCGGGCGTGGTGGCGCAAGCCTGTAATCCCAGCACTTGGGAGGCTGAGGCAGGAGGATTGTTGTGAGTTCGAGACCAGCCTGAGCTACAAAGTGAGTTTAAGGCCAGCCTGAACTACATAGTGAGACCCTGTCTCAAAAAGACAAAAAAAAAAAAAAAAAAAAAAAAAAAAAAAAAAAAAAAAAAAAAAAAAAAAAAAAAAAAAAAAAAAAAAAAAA
>PVKA01017972.1:0-44730 GCA_004027165.1 Ctenomys sociabilis | reverse complement strand
CAGAAGAAAAGCTGATTAGTATCCTGCAGCATATGCCATTCACTTTGCCTTATCTGACTCAATTGATTTTACTTGTTGTACGTTACCTTTTGTATTTCTGCTTTTCGCTTGTTATACTAGGGAGACTATACGATATTTACATATGTGTGTCTGGTTTATTTCACTTATGAGTATATGTTCAAGTGGCATCCACTTCAGTGTAAATGCTTCAAACTTATCATTCTTAATAGTTGAGTAATACTCCATTATATAGAAATACCACATCTTTTTCAGCCATTCCTCATGTGATGGACATCTTGGTTGTTTCCAAGATTTTGCTATCACACATTGTGCTGCTATAAACATAGATACACATATATCTCTATGATACAATGTGTCCAGATCCTTTGGGAAAATTCCCAGTAGGGGGATAGCCGGCTTGAATGGGATTTCTAGTCCTACTCTTTTGAGGAGTCTCCACACTGACCTCCACAATGGCTGTACCAGTCTACATTCCCACCAGCAGTGGAGATCTGTTCCCTTTTCCCCATAATCTCTCCAACATTTGTTGTTGGTTGATTTCCTAATGATAGCCATTCTTTCTGGAATGAGATGGTATCTCAGTGTTGTTTTTATTTGCATTTCACGAATGGCTAGCGATGTGGAACATTTTTTCATATATTTATTCGCTTCTTTAATTTCATCCTCTGAGAAGTGTGTATTCATCTCAGATGCCCATTTCTGAATTGGGTCTTTAAATTTGAGGGCCCTGTTATATCTTAGTTCTTTATAAATTCTAGACAGTAGTCCTCTGTCTGATTGCTTATTAGTTAGGATTTTTTCAAAGTTAGTGGGTTGTCTTTTCACTCTGTTGACAATTTCTTTTGACATGCAGAAGCTCCTTAAGAAGAGTTGATCCCATTTGTTGATTCTTTCAAGAGCTTCCCGTGTGAATATATGTTTGTCCATGAATTCTTTACCTACCCTTATGTCTTCAAGAGTTCCTCCTACTTTCTCTTCCAGGAGATTGAGTGTTTCTGTTTTAACGTTTAGATCTTTAAACCATTTTGACTTTAACTTAGTGCATGGTGATAGAGCTGGGCATTAAGCTGAGCTGTAAATGGCTATGGTTGACAATTTCTTTGGATAACTCACCATGGTTGTAGAATGCTGGACTGTGTTGGATTGTGGTGTCGAGTTCAAGCACCTAAGATAGTTGAATGTCAATGGAGTGCCCACTTTTGACAGGTGTAGACAAAGGAAGGGGTGTAGAAAGAAAAAATCATGATGTGTGTGTATAGACAGTACAGTTGGGATAGATAACGCTGTGCTTCTACATAATTCTATGAGAGGCAAGATCTGCACTAATGGTGGTTGTACAGGATATTATGTCGGCTTCTAGTACTACGATCATCCACTAGGAAAATAATTATTGAATTTTTGATATAATTCAGGTATAAAAAATAAGTAAGCAGCTACACTCTTAATTCACTGATAAGAGATATCTGCTAAAATAATATCTGTAAATATAATATCATGTATGCACCCTGTACAATACCAAAACGTTATGAAAACAGTTTGCAATGTATTAATTTATCGAATCTGTATTGTTGAGGTGTCTTGAAACTGTCTGATTGACATTTGTACTTCAATAAAATGAAAAGAAAAATAAATAAATAAATAAAGTAAAAAAAATAAGTGTGAATTTGTCTGATATATCTTTATTTTTATACATTGCTGTATAACTGATTACTCTAAGATTCAGTGGCTTAAAAGCGTGGGCATTTGTTTTCTCATGGTTTCTGAAGTCTGGAAATCTGGGTGTACTTCACCTAGGCTGCTGTGGTTCAGGATTTCCTAGGAGGCTACAGTCAAATGTCAGTCAGGGTGATCAGCTCTACCACTTGCAGATGCATAAGTGATGGAGAACCTGCCCCAGAAGGCGCACAGGCAGCTAACAGAGGACACAACTATACACTGATGTTGCTGAAATGTTGTCCCTGGTCACAAAGGTGTCCCCACAGAGCTGCTAGGAGGCCCCAATACAGGGTACTTGTGATCTCCCAAAATGACTGGTTCAAAGAATATAAAAAGAAAAGGATAGAGCAGAAGCTAATGTCATTTTCTTCATTTGTTAGTTTGTTTTTGAGAGGGCGTAATCTTTTCAGTTGTGATAAGATATATATAAAATTTACCATTAGAATCACTTTTTAGTGTCCATTCAAGGGCATTAAGTACACTCACATTGTTGTGCAATGTCACCTCAATGCACTTCCAGAGCTTTAACCATCCCAAGCAGAAAGCTCTGCATCTGTTCTGCCATAGTTATCCGCCCATTAAATTCCTGGTCCCTGATGCCTTCTGTTTCTCACCTTTATAAATATGCTATGCTAATATTTTGCACATAGTGGTACTGATGGTCATTTTAGATCAGGCTTATTCCCTACAGTATAACACCTTTAAGTTTTACCCATTTTATAGCATGTATCAGAGAATAATTCTTGTTTAAGGCTGAGCAATATTCCATTATAGGTGTATAGCTGAGCCACATTCCACATGACACTTATTCACACATCTATGGATGGACACTCGGGTTGTTTTCACTTTTAGGTAGTCTTTTTATAACCTAGTATGAAAGCAATGCTACCTTCTACTCGAAACTATTCACTGAAAGCAAATATCTAAGCCCAGGCAATGCCTAAGGGTCAGAGAAGGAAAGGAGCAAAACAATTATAGACATATGTAATGCTAAAATAAGAACAGATAACTAACATTTCTTTCCATAGTTTGGACTCTTTCATTATTCCCAAATCTGGTGGTGGCTTATATAAAATTCTGAGTTTTCAACTCTTTCCAGGGAGCTGTGCCTGGAGTACTTCTAATGAGAGTATGATGCTAGCAGTGGACAATGCAGACAAACATCCTGCTTTATACAGTTTGCTCTAGCAATGCTTATTTTTGCTACATCAAACATTATAAATACATTCATGACTCCTGTGCTGCTCTTAGGCTGTGGCTGCAGAAGGAGAGAAAGTGGGCACATTTTGATTCTCTTGTACAGAAGCAGATAATATTCCAGGGTAGCAGTGCCTGACATAGGTGTCTGGAACATATTTGGAACTCTCCTTTGTAGTCTACCTTTATACCAAGTTGATGAGGGAGGGAGGTCTTATGACAAAAATAACCACAGAAACAGAATGATTCTTCAAACTGTTATCTTTTTCATTAATTCTGTAATCATTCTTTTTTTCCCCCAAGACTAGCATCACCCAACTGAGCTCTTTTGCCTTTTTAATTTATCATGGTACTTCAGTTTTCTATTTTGTGATGAATGCAAGGAATTTGAAAGTAGTTTATAAAGATGAAAGCAAGGGAGGATTTTAAAAAACAAAAACATAATTACAAATACACCAGAAAATAGTGAGGGTGCCATTCCTGGGACATCGCTCTCCATTTTTCTTCATTACAGTAATGGTGGGCACTCTCCTCCCCCCGACACATTTCTCTTCATTACAGCTGTGGTGATGGGGTGATAATGAACACTATTACAGCCAGCATCCTGTGGAGGGTCTAGCAGGTGAGTCATAATTATTCAAACAGATATGTGGAGGCAAAAACAACCTAAGAAAGGCAAGTAGTTAGTTGAAGTAAGGCAGTTATGTCACAGAAACACAGGGAGGGAATTTCCTCTGAAGGGTGAAAGAGGCCTCATGCCCTACAACGCCTGACTGGAAGAGTCTGAGTGAGCAAGTATGTTCTGAGAAGAACTGGGCAGAAGACAGACTTGTTTAAGTCATCAAATGTTTAAACAATCAAATATGTGTGTGTGTGTGTGCATGTGTGCATGCATGTGTGTGTGTGTGTGTGTGTGTGTGTGTGTGTATACGCACATCCTGTTGGCTCTGTTTTTCTGGAGAACTTTGACTTACATAGACAGATAAATACACACAGGAATGGAGACACATGAAAGTTGGAGAGAGACACAGAAAGGGTATTGTAGTCAGGGCTTACAAGGGAATTAAATGCAAGACACATATTTTACATGATTATTTTGTAATATTCACCCAATGAGTCAAATGCAAAATAATGCAGGAGATCTGTCCACAATAGAGTCACAAAGAATGCAGCTGGAGGTCTGGAGACCACAACAAAGGTTTGTGCAAGTCTGTATGAAGGATCTGCACTGGGAAGGCCCAAAGGTCAGTGGTGGGAGCTTGAAAGTCTATGCCAGTGGGATGAAGGGTCTCGGGTAGCAGGCTGAGGGATCTGGACTGGAGCCAGGAAGTGATCATCGAGGTAAGGACCAGAGCTTCCTTGAAGAGAACCACAGCTGTCCTCAGAGACAGGGACAACCTGAGCTCCTCTGACAATGAGAACAGCAGAGTTGCTATCAGGAAAGCCAGCATGACAAGCTTCTTCAGGAGAACCAACAGCACACCATCCCACCCTCGGCTCTTGGCAATAATCCTCAGCTAGGCCCTCCATGCCCAGCAGCACCCTGACTCAGTTCAGCTAGGCATTACAAATTGATCATCAGTTAATCCACTGCAGATAGAATTTTAAGGAATTGGCTTGTTCTGAAGCTCGGAGAGTCCAACATTGATGGGTGGGTATAGAGGAGACAGGAAACTCCGAATTGTCATTCAAGACAAAAGGTAGCTAGTTGGTGGAATTCCTTCTCACTTGGGAAAGGCCAGTATTTGTCCCACTCAGGCCTTCAACTAATCCAGTGTGTCTCGACCACATTATGGAAGCAAATCCACTTTTGTAAAAGTCTGACAAATTCAGATGTTAACCTCATGCGAGTAGGACCTTCACAGAATCATCCATCATAATATTTGACCAAGTATCCGGGCACTGCAAGTTAACCAAACTGACACCAGAAATTCACCATCATTCTATTTATCTGTCCATGTGTCTAACTGTCTGGCTGCCTTTCTTCCCAGTTCTCAATCTAAACTAGCAAGGGATGAATACCTTGTGATCTCTAAAGATGCCAGGCTGAGCTCTTACCTAGTGACAAGTCTCTGAATTGAACTATTGAGAGGGTTTGCAAGTGTGGCCACTAGCGGTGGAACCCAGCAGCACTTGCCAGAAAGAGCATCCTGTCCCTGCCATCAGCACCCTTCTAGACTCTTGAACTGTAGGCAATGGTGGCTCCAAGGGTAGGAGAGAGCTGTAAGTGGATTGAGGGACAGGCTTAGTGCAGATATGATTGGGAAGTGGGGAGATTATTAATTAAAAGACATTTTTTAGTATAACTATCTAATTAGTACTTTGGTATGTGACTTTGTAACTAACAATGGCTGGGACAGTTGTTCCCAACTCAAAAAGGTGTTGAAACAGGCTGTAGAGGCTCCAAGAGGGGCAAACAGAAACAAGCAGTTTTCCTGCAATGGACTCATGGATAGGATTCTAGTTAACCCTTGCAGGCCTGGAACAGTTGAGATAAAAAAAAAAAATCTTGGGAAAAGATTTCCCCTTGAAGGTCTCGGTCATTTGCCAAACTCCAACGGTGTGGGCAGCCTGTTAAGAATGATAGAGGCTGTCTTCCAGCCTAGCGGGCTTCCAATATGAGACACAGGGATAAGCAGGGTGCAATATGAAAGCAGCCGGTGAGAGCAGATGTATCACACAGGGAGAAGATGTTAGAGGAATACTGAGGTCCCTCTGATCCAGTAGCTTTAGTGAAAGCAAAGATGCTTTTGAATTAGGCCCAAGCCTCTAACAAGTGCCATAGCACCATCTGCTTAGCAGCAAAAGGCATAGGAGGTAGGAAAGACAACCCTGCGTGCTATCTGATGATATTTTCTTCCACAATCTAAGTTTCCTCAGGAAGTCTCACAAGCCATCATGTGTGGACAAGCTCAGGAATCTGATATATCCCAAGAGATACTTCTTCAGGCCTGGGCTACCCCTGAGGACTCAAGAGCCTTTGTTCAGTGGCCTTTGGGGTAGATGCACTTTCCTAAGGCCTTCCAAAAAGCAACAGAAGCAGCTACTTGGATCTCAGAAAACTCTTCCTGTTACTCAGGTCTGGAGAGGCTTTGGAAGCTTCTGACTATGGACAGTGTGTTAGATCTGTCTACCACAAATCATCAAGGAAAAGCATGACCATGAATAGTCACTGTCATCTTGTTTCAAAATGGCAAGGACAAATAGGAGGTAAATATTTTATAGGTGTATGAATCCCCATCCTTGAGGGAGAAAGCTCACGAATTTCCTTAAGTAATAGGAAAACTGCTTAAGCAGCTTGCTGTTATCTAAAATGAATTTCCTAGAAGCAGGAAAATGTTATGATGACCTCTGCTGTACAGACCCAGCTATCTTGATGTTAAGATGACTCTGCCCTATCTAAACACTAGACATCCATTTGAAAAATTCAGGTGGGCTAATTTCATCACACCTCCTCCAAGTGTCTCTGGGTAACAATTCTAGTGTCATGAATTGGTAGACTGCTAATCTCTCTCTCTCTCTCTCTCTCTCTCCCATCTCTCTCCTCTCTCTCTCTATGATATATAGAGGAGCTTATGCCCTCTCCTAAGCCTCAGGCTGGACTTCTCAAGCTGAATCCCAATGGAAACTTCACACAGCATGGACAACACTGAGCTCCGCATCTTAGCCTTCACTTGCTTTTCTCTAGTTTCCTACCCTCATTGCTGGTACTACACTTTAACAGCTACCAGAAATGCTCCCCTTCTGGGTCTCCAGCCCTTCCCACATGCGCACACACATGCAATCTATGACCAAGTTGAGTAACTTTATGTTCGAATGTACCTCTCTCCTTTCATCCCTACTGTTATCTACAATACAAGTCTTCAGAATTGTTCTGATTTGCTTGTTGCTGACTCCTTTTACACTGTGTAGATGTGGAAGCCTGAATAACAATCTAAAATTCTTAAAGTCTTCTGAAACACCTCATCACTTAGAGAACTGTACATTACGCTAATTATCCTAAGGCTCTGTGGTTTCTGTCTCTATGGTTACCTCCCAGTAACTCCCTCTTTCCCTTTGTGCCCTTGTAATATCCTTTTAATTCGCCACCTGTGCTCCCAGGCTCATCCTCTGTAGGTCATACAGTCACAAACACTCATGTCACCCTTCTTAACAGGCAAATTACATCTGACTCATCTTTTAATTCACATCTAAAGCATTGTCTTTTCCAGGAAAACCTCTTGCAAACTCCCAGAATGGAACAAGTGCCATGTCTCTCTGCTATCCTCCACAACACTCTAACTCTAACTTTCTGTCATTATCTCTTAGCCATTTTTCCTACTAGATTTCAAGACCTTTTTCCATATTTTCCCTCAGAGCACCAAGAGTAGAACCACTATGGATCTTAAATTTTATTTTGCACTTAGTTACGTGCCCTTATGCTTGAGGGTTCCTTTCATAAAATCGTAATTCTATGAACAAATTTCTTCAGTTCACTAAGACACTATATAATATCTGTAAAAGTCTGCATTCTTGGAAGCTACAAATCTGATCTGTAAACTATAACCTGTGCTTCTGCAAAGCCACAGACCTTCTAGAAGAGTGACTTGTGGCTCTTGCATCTCTTCCTAAAGTGCCTGTGTCCACTCTGCCCGACCCTGGGAACTGTCTGCTTGCCTCACTTATGAAGCTCCACAGACAACCATCAGGATGCTTGGTGCTCGGGTCAAGCTAGAAGAAGAGCACATTAGACTAGCTTAGAGAAGCACCAGCATCATTGCTGAAGTGAAGTGCAGGGAAGTCTCGGCAGCACATGTGAGACTCCGGAAAGGACCCATCGCCAGATGGCTCACCTGGCAGTGAGCTCCTAGCATTTCTCTGCCTCGATTTAATCTTTTTGTTCACCTGCTAAATACACCACAAAATTGGAAATGTAACAGAGGCTAAGCTATCAATCTGTGTACATAAGGCTTAGATAGTTAAGTCAGATGTAAATTTTAATGGAAGATGTGAATTTTAATGGAACCATGATATATATAGACTATTACATTTCTGCTTTAAAATTCTTTCTATGCTAAATAAAGAAAATAATGTAAAGATGTTTTGTCCTTCCTTGTTACATCAGGATCAAACTCTTTATGACACAATGTCCCTCAAATGCATCATGGCATAGAAAATAAGAATATGCCTCCTAGCATGGAACTGGGGTGGGAATCTTAGCCTAGTCCAGCAAATATACCAACTCTTCATCTTTCAGCCCTCATCTGAAAAATGGGAATAATAATAGTCCTTACTTCACAGGACATTGTGACAATGAAAGTAAAGGCATAACAAGAACTTGGATGAGAGCTTGGTAAGTATTGAATATAATTTAAGCACTGCTGATTGGGATGCTCCCACTTCTCCATCTGCGTTTACAAATCCATTACTGACACTGAAGTTTCCCTACAGCCTCGTTTTCACATTGATGCACGTTTGTTGTCAGGGGTGTTTTGGTGCCTTCTTCTGCAGGATTCTTACCCTTGTCCACAGGAAGCTCTCTGGTATTGCTGTAGGTCTTCCTGCTTCCTGCTCCAGCTCTCTGTTCTGAATTTATTACATACCAGTCTCCCAGACTCTAAAGCTTTCCATGAGAAGAAGTGGAATAATTGTTACTGTTATAGCTCAATTTGTGTTCAGTAACTGGCATTTACTGAATGCTTAAAAATACCTATAGAGTAAGATAAAAATTGAATGCATTGCAAATATCTATAAAAATGAAAACAGAGCTAGATGTGGTGGTACATTCCTTTACTCCTAGCACTCTGAGAGGCTGAGTCAGGAAGATCAAAAGTACCAGCCCAGCCTGGGCAAGTTAACAATTTAACAGGACCTTATTCTCAAAATACAAAAATAGACTAAAATAAAATAAAATAAAAAGAGGCTCAGGGTGTAGCTCAGGATGAAGATCCTGGGTTTGATAATCAGTATCAAAAAAATAAAGAAAGAATAAGAAAAAGAAAATGAAAGAAGAAAATTGTATCCTTTAATAATAAAACAGGAACTCAATTAGTCCAAATAAACACTGTTCTCTTCAGTGCCTACAGCAAGTACAATGACTAGCCAGAATAATTACACATATGCCTTCAAAGGTGGATTTAATTTTTTGGCAAACCTCAAAAGGAAACTATGGCCTAGTTTTTGTTAAAGATGAACAAACTGACTAATACCCATTTCTCAAAATGCTTTATTAGCATATGTCTGTGAAACACAATAAATAT
The DNA here is from genome assembly GCA_004027165.1 of Ctenomys sociabilis. NCBI lineage: Eukaryota > Metazoa > Chordata > Mammalia > Rodentia > Ctenomyidae > Ctenomys > Ctenomys sociabilis. The sequence goes on along the minus strand of PVKA01017972.1, from coordinate 35,557 downwards.
ATTCATCGTGATGAACTGATATATACATACTAATGTGAATTTAAATCAGGAAGAGATATGGCCTGATAAATAGACAACTATGTCTGTATAATGGAAGACTATTCTTTGACTTAAAAAATGAGCTCTCATGCCACGCAGACTTGGAAGTAGCTTGCCTCATACTGCTAAGTGAAAGAATCTAGTGTGAAAGTCTGTATAATCCTGAGCAGTGGGCATTCTGCAGATAGCAACACCACTGTGGGGTCCACAAAATGATCAGTGGTTGCCAGAGATTAGGAGAATGAGTGAGGAAGAAATGAAGGGTGACATGTAGGGGATTTTTAGGACAGTAAAACTGCTGTGTGATGCTATAATGGTGAGTACATGAGTTACGTATTTGTCAAAACTTAAAACTACCACACAAAAGGAAAATGTTAATAGAAACTATGATAAGCTTTAGTTAATAATAAAATATGGTTATTGGCTCGTTGGTTGCAAAAAATGCAGTGCACCAAGGCAAGGTGTTAATATTAGCAGAAACAGAGCTATAGAAAAAGGTTTATACCAGAACTTTGTCCTTTCTGCCCTGTTTTCTGTAAATCTAAATCTGCTCTAAAAATATATTATTAATTTGAAAAACAGATAGAGTTGCCAGTGGTCTGATTTCTTTATGTGGTTCTCAGGTGGTCTCACATAGCAGTGTCGGATGAAAGCTTCCAGTTCCACAGTGCAGCATCACTAGTGTGATAACAAGAGGTCACACCTGTTGAGCCCTGAAGTGGTGGCCACTTCTCCAAGTGCCTCACGTGTATTACTCTTCTTGTTCTTTCTTAGGACAACACCGTGCAAAGGGACTGCTATGCATAACGCCCCTCCCAGAGATAATTCATTTTATTTTTAGATCCCCCTAGTATTCCAAGGTGCTCCTGCATTTGGAACATCTTGATTGTGCTTTACAAAGCTCACATGATTTGCTTACACCTTAGATCATTGTTGTTTGAAAAGCTACTTTCGCAGCTTATTCATCTCAAGTTTGTGCCGCTTGCTTCCTGTTCACTATCTTTTCCCTCACGGAGGCCATTCTGATCCTTCAATATGTTCCTCTTATTGTGTGCCCTCAGATTTATGCTGGGTAATATTTTCTGCAGTATGTGCCTGCAACAGAAAGAGGGGATGTTTATTTCTAGAAAACATGTCAAAAGTTTGAGTCTGAAATTAGCTCTACACAATAAGACGTCAGAAAGTAGTTATATAAATAGTACAACTTCAGCCACATCCGTATTTTGTTTTCAATCAGTATAAAAATAGAACTGTTCAGAAAGAGAAAAGCAACAAAGAAAGAATTTTATTAAGAATTCCTCCCGCATGGGCTCGGGAGATAGCTTAGTGGTCTATGTGCCTGCCTGGCAAGTGCAAGGATCTGGGTTCAATCCCTGGTATCACAAGCTGTGCCAGCCTCAAAAACACCACAGGTTTATAATCCCAGCACTGTGGAGGCTGAGACAGGAGGATCGCTATGAGGCCAAGCTACATAGCAAGACCCTGTACCAAATAAATATTTTGTTAAAAAAGGAATTCCTGCTGCACCACATGTTAAAGCAGGAGTCCCAGCAGTTGGTATTGGCCTGTTGAGAAATGAGCTGCACAGCAGGAGAGCGCAGCAGCTGGACAACAAGAGCAAGCAAAGTTCCCTCTGCATTTACAGTGCTCATTGTGGATGCCATACCTGAGCTCTGCCCCCTGTCCAGTTGTCAGCAGGGCACCAGCTTCTCATAGGAACTCGAGCCCTTCTGTGAACTGTGCCTGGAGAATTTAAGCAATGCGTCTCCTACAAGAATCTAATGGCTTGCTATGAGGTGGAGCCAAGGCGGCGATGCTAGTGTGGAAAAATGGTCTTTCACAAGATCAGTCCCTGGTTCCAGAAAAGTTGAGGACTGCTGCCTTAAAGGAGCAGCATCTGGACCCAGTTTCTTCCAGTTATGATGTTTTAAAACTATAAATTAGATCGTATCATGTCTTAAATGCCTTTGATAGTGCCCTGACCTGACCTCAGACTCCTACCTCTTATTGGCGCAAGGCCTTCCCTCTTGCACCAACACGCCGGGCTCATCCCAGGGTCCAGGCCTTCGGAGGCTTGCTGGCTTCCCGGCCCAGAATGCTTTCCCACCAGGCCTCCTCCCGCTTGCTTCTGTCTTAATGGTAATGTCTCTAGTTAAATATCAGCACCTCAGAAAAGTGAACTTTCCCACTTGAGATCATGTGTGGGCTTTATTTTTATTTAATATCCATAATTATCTTCATTTGTTTAGTTGTTAAGTTTCATGAGAGCAAGATATTGTCTCGTTTATCACTGCATTCCCAGCACCTAGAAAAGAGCCTAGATTATAGGAGGTGCATGACAAATGTGTTTTAATGAATGAAAAAATTTAAAACCTTTTGGATTTTTTTTCCCATTAACTGGCCTCCCTTGAGTATTTTTCATTTATTTACCACTTCTCCTTATGTGTCCATATCATCCTCAGGCCTATCATGGAAGACTTTAGAAAATTTCATTTTTCTTGAATTTTTCATTCTTTTTATTAGTTTGTGGTATAGGATCTTGCTGTGCAGCTGGGACTCATAATGATCCTCTTGTTTCAGCCTCCTCAGTGCTGGGATTACAGGAGTGCACCACCGTGCCCCGTTCTGGGGCCTGCATGTCATGTGGTACCCAGGATCGAACTCGGGACGTTGCACTTACCAGGCGCTTATGCACCGAGCTATCTCCCCAGCCCCAAACTCAATTCTTGATGTTGACATTCATGTGTCACATAGATGTAGCATTTTTCCTAATACATTTGTGTCACTGTAAGAAAGAAAACAGGTTAACAGCTAGTTTCTCAGTGAACCCTTATTGGTTCCTCTAGATTATCTTTGAATTTTCGAGTTTAGAATTCTTAGGAGTTTATATCAGGGTACACTAGTTTTTAGTCTCTTGATTCTTCCTGCCTCAAACACCATTCTGAAAATATTGTTGTTTGTCTATTGCCCCACACCTTCTATCCCTTTAGACTTATTTATTCCTAAAGCCCTTGTGTAAAGGAGAAAGCAAAAAGCATGTTTGAGAGTCGATGTCTGGGTTCAGTGTGAGGCTTTGCAAACTGCACTGCACGTAAGAATCACCTTCTTAGTAAGCGATTCCTTGAGAATATAGATTCTGATTCCATAGGCCTGCATTTCATAGGCCTGCATTTCCACATATCTAACAGGCAAGAGCAGTGCTGCTAAGCAGTGGACCAGACATTCTCTAAAAGGACCTAGCCATGTTGTCTGGGCTTCAACCCCAGCCCTTTAATGGGCAATCTCTGGGCCTCAGTTTTTTCTGACTGAAAATTGTGAATAATAACACCTTTGAGATTTTTGAGAGAATAAACATAGGGAGTCTTTATCAGATGCTTAGAGGTACTGCAAGGTATTGCATATCATAACCCATATTTTCCATGAATATCGCAAATCCTTGAATGCAATTCATGTAGACTTGAGCACATAGAAATTACCACATGCTTTCTTACCATCTGCTTTACTTCCTTCTTTCAAATTGAGCTCGTATTTTTCATGTTTTCCAGGTTAACATTTTTGGATGATAAAGGAACAGAGAAATTGTACTTGCGTTTGCCATGCATTAAGCATGCGTCATTGACTCCACACAGGTAGCTTGTTTTCCATGTTTTTCTTCTTGTCCCAAATGTAGTCTGAAATATCTTTCTGAATGTTCTTGGCACTTTGGTAAGCTTCAATTTATTCTGCCACCGTTCAATGCTAGGAGTCTGGTTAACAACAACAGGGACATTGTACCTTACTAAGCAGGAAAACCTAAGTGATTCATTCCCACTGGTGTGGTCTCAGGGAACAAAGCTTTCTCACATGCAGGCTTCTGCTTCAGCTGAGGAGGCTGAGATGATAGCAAATGAGCCTCAGTTACCATGGAAGTGGACAGGTACGACGGGTTGTGCTGTTATCCTCAGTCTTCCAAGATTCACCACACCCTGCTTTGAAGACAAGTGAGAACATTGGGATGGTGATGAGTGAGATAATTGCCAGGGTGCAAATTACATCAAGTTTTGCAAAGTTATTGCCAAATCTCAGTTTATTTGGACAAAAAAAAAAAACACATTGGAATTGTAACACCACTAACATGCCTGATAAATCATGTGCTTGGTTATGTATTGTAAAAACTATAGCAATAAGTCTGCACTTCTCATGAGAAAGCAATCATTAGATTAAAAGATAAATTAGAGATAATCTGCTCTTAGACCAGTGGCTAAGCTCATGGGCACCCAGAGCAAACCACGCTGTGTGAACTTACATAATAAGGACACCTTTCATTTGCATTCAAATAAGAAGATGTTAAAAATTTCCCACATATTTTATTTAATCTTCTCCATAGAATGCCAAGTGAGCTGAGCCTACAGAAATGCTTACTGAATTCTACCATATATAATGATTGTCAATTGCTTTGGCTCTTAAATCATAGTACCTGGTTGTATTCCTTGGGTCTTCAAGGAAACATGCCAAAGTGGTGTCCAGCTTGGAAGGATTTGGGGTGGTTCAGGAGCTGACTGTGTTGGAGAAAATGGGGTTGGAAATGGGGAAGAGCAGAAGGAGCCATTACCTATGACTCAAACCTGACCCCAAGAGAAGGAGAGGAGGTTGGCTTGAAGAATCCTGGATGTCAAGAAAGTAAAACCGAAGTCTGGTAAGAATCTTGAGTCCTTATGGCAAAGTTAGCTGTCATAAAGCATCATATTATCCAGGAATGGACCTGTCTGTCATTCGCTTTCCGTGCTAGGTTTCAGTAATCAGTGACTTTGGCCAATAGTGCATTTACAGTTGGAAGGCGATGAGTCCTGATGACATAGTGGCCTCATGCTTCAAAGGCTCTTTATCATAACTTGCTGTGTGACTTTTGCAAGAGACCACACTTCTTTTAAGCCTCATCTCTTTCTCATTTGTAAAATTGCAATAACAATTACACCTACTCTGTCATGTGAATTGAGACATAGTACAGTTTTTCTTTGAGGCACTTGGGCCCTAATTGTAGCAGCTGCTTCCAACTCCACCCTATCATCTGGTCTGTAGGAAGGCCAGGCTTCTGCTGAAATTCACAGATATCTGTGGTAAAGTGCAGTGTTTTCTAATGCTATTCACCAGGAAGTTTTAAATAGTTTACCTTTTGATTTTTTTGAATTCATGCCTCTGTTTTGAAAAAAAAAAAAAAAAGAAAGAAACTTATAAAAATGAAAATAAATAGGCTGAGAACAAAATAAACAGAACCCAAGGGAAATGTGGGGCAACAGCAGGAGATCCAATATTTGTGTCACTGAAGTACAAGGAGAAGAGGAGGAAGAATTTCAGGCAAGAAAAGAAACAGAGAGAGAGAGAGAGAGAGAGAGAGAGAGAGAGAGAGAGAGAGAGAGAAAGAAAAGTAGCAAGGAGAGGCCCAGAATGTGTGTGAGACCTTCTACCTGCTCACCCACTCACTCCCTGTAAGCCTTTCCAGCCAGAGCCGAGGCCCAGCATGAGTGTGGGACCTTCTGCACACTGGCAGGAACCTCCTCCATCAGACAGGCCTGGTGTGGAACCTTTTGGCAGAGCTCCCTGCAGGGAGGCTGGGGTGATACCTGCCCAGCTAATCCAGGAGCTGAAAATCTTGTCACAGTGGCACAGTGGGTTCATTTTCATGCTGCAGCAGGAAGAAGCTGAGCACAGCAGCCAAACCCAAGCCAGGCATCTCTGGATGAGTTTAAACTTAGTAGATCTGGACCTGGTCAGCTGGGACACTTTGCTAGACCCAGATCTATGAGAGCATTCCTCTCTCTTTCTCTCTTGATTGAGAGAGAAGGCGACCAGTAACCAGGATGAACTAGTCTGCCTGGTAGACCCCATGTACATAAAGAAAAGGTGACTAGATAGAACTTGGGTTACTAATTTAAATATAAATTCCAAATTTAATATCTGTTTAGTTACACAGAAAAAAATGATTGCTCTTATGGTCTAAAATACAAATGGATTAGTTTCAAAAGTTTGTCAACTACTAAGTCTCATTACACATTATTAGTGTTCCTAACTGTAGTTTTGTAAATACAAAACTGTAGTTGCCTTAACCATATAATCTTTCTTGGGTAAAAATTTTAGTAGATGCTAAAGTAATAATTCCACCAAAGTTCTACCAAAGGTCAGAGGACAGTGCTATACAAAATGACAAAGAGAAGAAGCAAAATGCATTCTAGGCCCTGAGTCCATGCAAAACAACTGCAAGAAACAAAAGCAAACAAGAAATTGAAAATCACATGTCTGTAAACAAACAACTGCAGAAAAGTGTAGAGGAAATCAGATCACAATCTCCGAAGTAAAAAAAGAAACAACAATAATGAAAGAATTACTAAGTGCTTCTAAAGAAGTCTCTGATAAAAATATAGAGAGTAAAAAAACAGATGAAATCCTTGAATGAGTAATACCGGAAAGAAATAGAATACATGAAACAGATTCAAAGTGCTATACAGGAAATTAAAACCTAAATCATAAGTTGGCAAAACCGTTTGAATGTAAGTGAACATAGACATTCAGATCTTGAAGACACCATTGCAGCTAGTGAAAAGGTAAGAAAAGATCTATTAAAAACAACTAAGATGCAGGAAAAAATAATTCAACATCTGCAAGATGATATGAACAATGTAAGACTAATAGGCACCAATGAGAAAGAAGGAGTCAATATCAATGATATAAAAAGAATATGGGCAGAAGTAATAGCAGAAAACTTCCCAAATATGGGGACACTATCTGTCATTGAGGTAACCAAAGCATATAGAACTCCAGATAACATCAACCCAATAAAACCACACCCACACATGAGGAATGGCTGAAAAGATGTGGTAGTTTTACAAAATGGAGTATTACTTAGCTGTAAAGAATGATAAACTTGAAGCCTTCATATTTAAGTGGATGTCACTTGACCATGTACTTATAAGCAAAATAAACCAGACCCACATGTGCAGATATCATATAGTCTCCCTAGTAAAACTCAAAAGAAGAATTGCAATTAGAAATGTATAACACAATTAAAAGGAAAGCGAGAACTTGAAGATTGGACAATGAGGAGAGGGCAAGGACAAACGCTGAGAAACATGACAGGGGCAAGACCATTCATTTATACACACTAGATGAGTAAGACAATGATGCTAAGAAACATCAGGAGATTTTTGAAACTATCAGTGAAGTGGTAGGATTTTCACCCTGACTAACCATATATACTGATACCTGTGAACCAAGCAACTGCACTGAATTTAGCAAAATGTAATAGAAGGGTCATGCTTCAAATGCCTGTCATTCTGGTCTTCTAAATATGTACTTCTTGTCATGACATACCAACTATTACTATACTGCCTTTTTCAAAGGGTAATTAAAGAAAAATATAACTAAAAAACTTACAAGCAGCACAAGTCCTGCTACAATGCTATATATGAGTAGATTTCTAAATATCTGTGTAAATATATGTAAGTGCTAATTCCTATTTTTTAAATTTTTTTCTTTATATTCTGTATGAACTTAGAGTTTAAAATCTCAATACTTGATGGAAAATACATGTTCCATGATATGCCTATGATGTCTGATATTTACACAAATAGTGTGGGTAAACCGAACTGCATATGTTGCAGGGTAATAATAAGCTTCTCTTCTGGAGTGTTAATAACCTAAGTTTGCAGATCAAAAATTGGAGAAAAAGAAAGGCTGCAAGGTCAGCCAACATTTTGGCCCTAGCCTTTCAAGGTCAGTGAAGATTCAAGACATAGGATAATTTGTACTGTCACATCATGTATCTCAGTTGTGCCCCAAATTTTCTGATCAAGGAGATTATGGGGCCACAAAGGAATGTGATCGATGATGTATAGTGTGCCTAAGGAGAGTTGCATGGAGAGAAAAATTTCTTTCAGGCTTCCACAGAGACCAAATTGGTCAAGCAATGGCCGTGACTCATCCACAAGGCTGACACTGACAAGGGATCTACAAAGTGCAGTACAGAGTTACAGGATAAACCTTGAGGGTACCTGACTGACCTTATCTGTTAGAAAAGTTACATTTCTTGTTATATAGGTCTTGCTTTAACTCAGTCTTAACCATCCAGCAGAAAAGTATAAAAATGGAGGTATATAAAGTAAAGTGATACTAATATAATGAGCTGTGAATGGCTCAAGTCAAATTCTATGAATAACCCAATTCTATTGTGGACTGCTGATCTGTATTGCATTGTTTTATTTAAAGAAAAAAATATATATATAATTAGCCATCCATGTTTTGAAAATCTGTAACGTATGTATTATTGTATGTTACCCTGTTTATGTCATTTGTTCTCTTTGTTTTTGCCTCTATTTTTTACTCTTCAAGTTAAAATACAAATAAATAAATTTTAAAAATTGGGAGACAAAAAAAGGATTATACCTCATGACCAGGTAGGATTCATCCCAGGTATGTAAGGATGGTTCAAGACATGCAAATCTATGAATGTAATACACTATATCAACCAAGCTGAATCCAAAAACCACATGATCATCTCAATTGATGCAGAAAAGGCTTTTGATGAAGCCCGACACCCATCCATGCTCAAATTCCTACAGAAAATTGGAATAGAAGGCCTCTGCCAATCTGATAAAAGCCATCTATGACAACCCAATGGCTAACATAATTCTAAATGGGGGAAAACTGAAACTTTTTACTCTCAGATACGGTACAAGATACAGAGGTCCTCTCTCACCACTCCTATTTAACAAAGTCCTGGAATCATTAGCTAGAGCCATTCTACAAAAGAGATAAATAAAAGGAATAAGAATAGGTAAAAATGAAGTTAAACTATCATCATTTGCAGATAACGTGATATTCTACTCGGACGACACAAAAATTCCACCAAGAAGCTACTCGAAGTAGTACACCAATTCAGTGACATAACAGAATACAAAGCCAATATCCAAAAGTCAATAACATTTCTCTACATAGGTAATAAACACACTGAGAGAGAAATTAGAGAAACAATATCTCTTATAATAGTGCTGTAGAAAGTGAAATACTTAGGAATTAAACTAACTAAAGACAGTACTCTAAAAAAAAGGATTTTAGAAAATGGAAAGATATTCCCTGGTTCGGGATAGGAAGAACCAACATTGTGAAGATGGCCATACTCCCATAATTTTTATTGAGATTTCTTGAAATCCCTATCAAAATACCACCAATATACCTCACAGACCTAGAAAAATCATTCCTAAAATTTATTTGGAACCAGAAAAGACCTAGAATAGCAAAGGAAATCCTGGCCAACAAAGACAAGGCAGGAGGCATTACAATTCCTGACTTGAAATCATACTAAAAAGCTACTGTGATAAAATCAGCATGGTACTGGAAAAAAAAAAGACCTGATGATCAATAGAATAGATTAGAATATTGAGATGCAACTACAAACACACTCAGCCAGTGTATCTTCCACAAAGGGACCAAACATGCTTATTGGAAAAAAGATATTCTCTTTAACAAATGGTGCTCAAAAACTGGCTGTCTACATGCTGTAACTAAAACTTGACCAAGGTCTATCACCATGCACTAAAGTAAAAATGGATTAAAGATTTAAACATTAAAACAGAAACACTAAATCTCTACAGCTGATTTATATCACAGATTCAACAATTAACATCCTCTACCTTGTTATCTCACCTTGTACGACACCGAAACATTACAAAAACATTTTGCAGTGTATTGATTTGTCGAATCTGTCCTGTTAATTTGTCTTGAAACTGTCTCACTGCTATTTGTTCTTCAATAAAAATAATAATAACTTGAAAAAAGAAAGAAAGAAACACTAAATGTCCTGGAAGAGAAAGTAGGTGGAAATCTTGAAAACATAGGGGTAGGTAAAGAGTTCACAAACAAAAATCAACTGTATGGGAAATAGTTGAAAGAATTAACAACTGGGATCTCCTCTTATTTAGAAGGCTTTGCACATTAAAAGAAATTATTAATAGAGTGAAAAGACAACCCACAAATTTGGAAAAAAAATCTTAACTAATAAGCACTCAGATGAAGGTCTTCTCCCTAAAATTTATGAAGAACTAAAAAACATTAGGGCCCCAAAATTTAAAGACCCAATCCAAAAATGGGCATTAGAGATGAATACACACTTCTCAGAGGAAGAAATGCAATAAGCAAATATTTACATGAAAAATGCTCCACATCACCGGCCATTCATGAAATGCAAATTAAAACAATACTGAGAAAGAAAAGAATGGCTATCATAAAGAAATCAACAAACAACAAATATTTGAGGGACTGTGAGAAAAAAGGAACCCTTCTCCACTGTTGGAATGTAGACTGGTTATAACCATTATGGAAATCTGTGTGGAGACGCCTCAAAAAACTAGGACTGGAAATCCCATTCAAGCCAACTATCCCAATACTGGGAATTTTCCCAGAAGAACTGAAAATATATCATAGTGATATATGTGTACCTATGTTTGTAGCATCACAATTTGTGATAGAAAGTCTTGGAAACAACCAAAATGCTCGTGACCTGAGAAATGAATGAAAAAGATGTGGTATTTTTATACAATGGAGTATTACTCAGCTATAAAGAAAGATAAGCTTGAAGCCTTCGTATGTAAGTAGATGCTACTTGAAGACACACTCATGAGTGAAATAAATCAGACCAACACATGTAAATGTCTCCCTGGTATAATACAGTTAAATGGAAAGTAAGTACTTAAAGGTTATACAATGAAAAGAGAAAAAGGACAAAAATTAGGACATATGGCAAGAGCAAAGCTATATATTTATATAAAAAAGATGGTTAAGGCAATGGTCCTAAGAATCTCCAACAGGTTTTTGAAAATAGCAGTTAATAAGTAAAATCATCACTCTGACCAGCTATATACGTTGAAATCTGTGTAGTAAGCAATTACATTGAGGACAGTAATATGTCATATTAAAACCATGCTTAAAATACCCATCATCTTGGACTTGTAAATGTGTTCTACTTCTAAAGTCATATCATTTTTTTCTAGACCCTCTTTGAAGTAAATGTTTGAAAAAAAAAAAAGGAAATAGAAGAAAAAAGAGACAAGAAAAAAATGTCATAGGACTGTTCTGCTACAGTGTTGCATATGGTTTGATTTCTAAATTTCTGTGTAAAAATGTGTAATAATTTTTTATAATTTCTATAGGGATTTAAAGTCTAAAATATCCATGATTGTTGGAAAATAGCAATTCCATGCTATGTCTGAGGTATTTGATATTCAGATAGATAGTAATGTTAAGCTGAACTGCCTCTGTTACATGGTAATAATATCATTAAGCTTCTCTTTCGCATTTTTAACAAATAAAGTTTGTAGACCAAATAGTAGAGAAAAACAGGAGCCACAGGGATAGCCAATATTTTGGCCCTGGCCCTTTAAGGTCAGTGAGGACTCAGGACATAGGAGAATCTGTGCTGTGACCTCATGTACCTCAGTGGTGTCCCAAATTTTCTGCTCAAGATTATGGGGCCACAGTGGAAAGTTATTTACAATGTAGAGTGTGCCTAAGGAGAGTCACCTAGAGAGAAAAACATTCTCTCAGGTTTTCACAGAACAAATTGGTCAAGCAATGGTCATGATTCATCCACATGGCTGACACTGAGAAAATCTACAAGGTGCTGTACATGAATCCAGAGGGGATTTGACTGGCCTTGCCAGATACAAAGACATATTAATATGCTGAGCTCTAAAAGGCTCATATTAACAACTTCTGGCAAATGCTAGTTGTGCTGATAACTCAGTACTATTATGGACTATTGGACTATATTGGGTTATTTTGCTGAATTTAAGTACCTGCAATGTTTGAACTGGCATCAAGTTTGAAAAGGTTCTTTAAAGACTTCTCCAAATATGGCTTCTCTAACAGCAATGGAACACCCATCTCTGACAAAAAGAACAAAAGAGGGGGCTATAAATAAAGGACAATTTTGTAGTGAAATATATATATATATATATTTCTGTATATATATATACAGAATAGGATAGCTATACAGATATAGCTCTCTGCTATATAATGCAAAACTTTCCATATAACTTTTGAAAGAAGCAAAAATATAGTTGAATGTAACAGACTTTGCTTATCTTGAATTTTCTAGACTATGTTTGATGGTTGAAGCAAAACTGTAGCACTGTCCTATGTGGTACTATCTATACAGTGAAGCAATATTTATGATAGTTATATTTTGAATGCGTAATAAATAACAAACAGAGGCTGGGGAAATGGCTCAGTAGAATAAGTGCTTGCCTGGCAGGTGCAAGGGCCTGAGTTCAATCTCCAATTCTACCAAAAATTAAAAAATCAATCAATCAACAATAAATAACAAACAGCTCTGAAAAGGAGCAACATAAGTCCTCATATTGCTAGTGGCATGATTTCTTTGTGTAGAAAGGCCTATGCAACACAAAAACAAAATTAAAACCAATTTTAATTCAAACCAAAAGGAAAAGACCATCCTAAAACAATGAATTTAGTAAGATTGCAGAAAACTACAAAAGTGTACAAAAATCAGTGAGTTAATACACTAGCAATAAAAGATGAACATTAAACTTTAGAAGTGCAATACTATTTATCATCAATCAAAATCAGGTGGTTAGCTGTCCAGGATTTCATGTGTTAAAAAGTACAATAGTGCTAAAGATAACAAAAAAGTCCTAATTTAGTGACAAGACATCATATTTACATGTTTAAAGATTTGACATAGTGATATCAAATTGATATATGGACTTGATGAAATTCCCATTAAAATCTTATCAAGGGTTTGGTAGATAGAGACAAGACCACTGATATAATTTAAATGGAAAAAAAAAAAAACTAAAGAGCTAAATCAATTTTGAAAAAAACCTGATAAAATCTTCCACTTAATTTTGAGCTATCATAAAGTAATAACAATTAAGAATGCATGATATCATCAAAGGAACAAGAAGATAAATGAATGGGACAAACTAGAAGAAGCATAAATAGACCTACACAAATATGCTTCATGGGATCCCACAGAGGTACAAGCAAAGCCAATTAAATAAAAGAAAGGGAACATTCTCCACAAACTATACTGGAGCAATAGCACATCCATAGGCAGAAATTCAGCTGCCCCTCATATCTGCTGCAAAAATGAATTCAATGTACATAATAGATTTTTATATTAACCAAAAATTAAAACTTTTGGGCCAGCCAGATAGCTCAGTGGACTAAAGCGCCTGCTCAGGCAGAGTGCAGCAGCTGGGGTTCGATCCCCTGCTTGTCTTGCCAGCCCTGCCCCCATGGTGCACTGAGACAGTGATTGAGATGGGTGTGGTGGTACGTGCCTGTAATCCTAGCTTGGGAGGCTAAACACAGGAGAATCACTATGAGTCCAATCTATGCAGTGAGACCCTACAGACCCTGTAGATGCTGTCCTAAGTACAAAATAAATAAATAAACTTTTAAGATGATTCACAGGAGAAAATCTTTGGGATCTAGGGCTAGGCAAAGAAGTTTTAGACTTAATGTCAAAAGCCAATTCGATAAAAGAAAATACTGAATAAATCATATTTAATTGGATCTAAGAAAGTTAAGCCTTTTGCCCTCTGAAAAACCCTGCTGGGAGGATAAAGAAACAAGTTACAAGATGAAAATAGTGGCAAACTATATAACTAACAGTGGATTCAAATCTGGAATATGTAAAAACTTCCTGAACTGAACAGTAACAATAAGTAGTTGACAATCGAGTTAGCAAAATGAGCAAAAAAATAGAAAAAGAGATTTCAGGGGCCAGGGAGATGGCTCGGTGGAATAAGCATTTCCCTGGCAAATGCAAGGGCCTGAGTTCAATCCCTGTGTCCGCAAAAAAAAAAAAAAAAAGAAAAAGAGATTTCACTGAGAAGATGTTAAATAGCAGTTAAACACATGAAAAAACTGTCAACATAAGAATCTTTCAAACAGAATTAGTGATATATGAGATAACTCCTCACTTTTATTTCCTTTTATGTTATATGTCAACTACTGACTTCATACAAAAACAAAAGTACAGAACAATTTCTAAAATATACAACATACTCTAAAAGATAAATGTGTGAATCATCTGCAGGCCCTATTTTAAGTGTGTGTTATTTTCCAGATATTTGTATCCATATTTTCTCATTTCACTCTGACAAGCGACTGGTACTAAGATGTAGAAGACAGATAATCAGTGTTTTCTGGTAACCAGGTGTGGTGGTATACATCTATAATCCCAGCACTCAGGAAGCTGAGGTAGGAGGAGTGCTGTGAGTTCAAGGCCAGCCCAACCTATACAGCAAGCCTATGTCTCAAAAAGAAAAAAAATATGATTAAATGTTAAAATGATGTTTATTGAGTAGTTGAATGAGTAGATGTATAGACAGATGAATCAAATTAAGCATTTTAACATGTAGGACATTTAGGAATATGGGGAAGAGGAAGATTATTTTTAGTGAATTCTGACCATAACACCAATGTAAGGTATAGGATGAGGGCAGAAAGATACAGGTCATTCAAAGGAAATTGTGAAAGCTACGCATGATTGCAAAGTAAGCAAGAGCTCTCCGGGTAGGGTGCATCTTTGGGAACAGAGCAGAACCTCTAGGATTCAATGTATGATCATTTGATTATAAATGCCATGCTAATTGTTGCAGGATCTGATCCTTTGCAAGGCTGTGTGTCTTTCATCTCTCAGACAGCTGGGTGACCAGGCCTAGGAAACCAGCCATTCATTTTCCAGAGTCCAGGAGCCTGCACTCAGTTCTCTAATGGTGCAGCACGTCCGCTGGGAAAAACCCACGACTGCCTTTGACCCTTAGCAGGGAGTAGAGCTCCGGCCTTCTCCCAGCATTCTGTTCCCTGGCCTTTCATCAGTAGGCCTCACACTTGACCTTCGCCCTCAGTGTGACATCTGACCTCCAACTCCCAACTTGGCTTTGATTCTGCTGCAAGATCTGCAGTCCCCCAGGGTCCCGCAGTGCTCCTGCACTGCCTCCCACCAGCTGCTGCCCCTTTGTTCTCTCTTTTCCTCATGGGCCTGGCTGAGGCAAACAAAATCTATATCCACTAACAATGGGAGGGCCTCTGCCCACTGCCTTTCTGCCATCTTTGATGAATGGCTGATAATTATTATTATTGTGAGAACCTATTTTTCACAATGCTAGCCATGCTCTTACATTCCTTGTGCCATCAAGCATTGAAGAATCCCAGGAGGAGGATATTACTTATCCTCACTCCTGGAGACAGGAAACAGAGACTCAGCAAAATCTAAATTTGCTTATTCACGTTCATACTGCCAGAAAATATAAGTTCCTTGTACTCCACGTCTATCCTTTTATACTTTCTGCTTGTTAAACAGTCTCTGTAGGACATCTGAGTGTTGGTTTGGGTACTACTGGCTGTATTCACTGTGAAAAGGCTTTGCTGGCTTTAATAATTAAAGGTGTTATATTTTTTTGATATTTTAGACTTAGGTCCCACTCTTACCTCCCTAACCATAGCTGCTATAGCCAGCTCCCCCAAGGGTTGACCAACAGCTCTAGTGGTGTAAGCAAGCAGGAGCTCACCTCCATTGTCTGATACTCAACTTAAGACATTTGTGAAAACTACTGTTTTTCACACAATCCCATGGAGCAAGCTCCAGTGAAAACACCCTGAACTGGTGTAGTGTGACAGCTAAGGAAAGAGCACATTCCCCTGGCCCCCCTGCTGACAGCACCCCAATACCGCTGCTTGGTTCCTCCAAAGATCGTGCAGTCACAAGCGCCCATTGACTGCAGTCATTTGGAAAAGGCTCCCTTTTACTAGGTTGTCCAATCCTTAATTTTCTCCTTTTGTTCCTTTTTCCTGTTCCCTGGAATTACATTTCTAAGATAACCACAGTCACCTGCCCCCTTTCTCTCTAGGGGATAACTTTCAAGATCTTCCGAGGATGCCTAAAACAGTGAAGAGATATGTATATATCCATGATAGAGTTTTCCTTGAAATTTTCCTTGAAAATTAGGCATAGTAAGAGATTGATAGCAGGAACTAACAACACATAACAATGATGACAATATATTACAGTGAAAGTTACTTAAAACTTTGAACTGCCTTCATCAGGAATTATTGGGCCAACCAAATAGCTCAGTGGATTAAAGTACCTGCAAACACGTGCAGGGGCCGGGGTTTCGATCCCCAACCTGCCTTGCTGGCCCCATCCCCGGGGTGTGCTGAGATGGCAATTGAGGCTCAGTGTGGTGCCGCGCACTTGCAATCCCAGCTCTTGGAAGGCTCTAAATGGATGAATCACTACGAGTCTGATCTAATAGTGAGACCCTGAACACCCTGTAGATCCTTCCTTAAAATACAAAAAGAGGAATTTGGGACTGTGGACAACAGAAGGATACTGTTCTACACACACGACGGACCTGGCTTTGCTCCTACAAAAAACCTAATGAGATAAATCTCTTCTTCTAATCATCAGTGAGTCCAAATCAATGAGTGCTTTTCTTTATCTAGGAATCAGCTTTTTGCTTTACATATCTGTATTGTTGTGTTTATCTGATTTTTCATCAATTATTTTGACTTTGACAGTGTTTTTTATTATAACAGAAGAAGAAATCCCTGTGGAATGTATCAGCAGGATATTTGTGGGGAGGTTATTTGTTCTGCATTCATTAGAGAACTTTAATTGGCTATGAAGTGAGATGGTTCAGGTTGGTTCACAAGTTTCCTGATTGGTTCATAATGGTTATGTAAATGGCAATGAAAACCCTTGGCTTGGGGGAGTTGTTTTTGTTCATTTCTGTGCTGGGGATTTTATCCAGGACTTTCATACTAAGTTAGATCCTCAGCCCTTTTCTACAGTTTTAAAGTTTGAGACAGCATCTTGCTAAGTCTCTAAGTTGCCCATGCTGAGCTTGAATTTGACAGTCCTCCTGCCTCAGCTTCCCAGAGTGCTGGGGTTATCAGCATGTACTTTAAAAAAAATCCCTCTACTAAACAAATTCCCAGCTAACCTCTCCCATTTCTGGACTTCCTTTCTGCCCCTATAAACATGACCTTTGATAAGACATACAGTGTCTACGTGTGAGTCGTTTATACCTTCTACTTTTGCAGGACATTCTCTTGGGCCTCTTCCACTCATTTTATTGCAGGAGCTGCCATGGCCTGTGAGTGGGAAAGAAGGTAAATTGAGACATGCAGCTCCTTCGTGACACCATATTGAATCCCCTCTTACTTCGGATTTACCATCTGTCCCTCCACATCATATCAAATCTCAAACCTGTGGTAGACAGAGGAGGAACAATAGAATCATTTCTATCCAGCAGTGCCTGTAGAATATCTATAGATCAAAAAGAAAATCTAGAAGAGTGAAGCCGGCAGAAAGAACAAAACTACAAATCTAATGCTTGCCTTTCGTTTTACATATATATCCATCAGAAGCCCAGAGTTAAATTGCTTTTTATGAAATCTTCTTGGTGAGTACATTTGTCTAAGAGCAGATAAGCTTAGCAATTGTCACCGCTTTCAGCGAATCAAATATTCCAGGTAATGAGGATCTAGGGATTTCAAGAACTTTGTGCTTGTGGCTTATTCTCAATGTCAGATGATAACAATACAGGAATACAGATTATATCCAGCTTATACACTGTGGTCAATTTTTTTTATTTGTTGTATATATTAAAAGGTAAGCATCTAAGCTGTGTAAATTAATATAATTAGCACAGAGTTGCATTTACTTGACTGAACCATGAGATTAGTCACCTCAAAATTAGTGACACTTTAGAAAGGATCTCATTAGCTGCTTTGCTGTGTTTTGTGTCTGGTATAAAAACCTGGTATCAGTGTTCATGTGGGAATTAAGTTAGGGCACACCAAATTCTAGGAGAGGTTTTTCTGAATTATCCAATGTATAAAATAACATGCAAGCAGACACATATTTACACAGAGGGACATTAATATGATTCCATGGTAGCCAAATCTTTTTTCCAGTCTTTACCAAAAGCATTCAATAAATATGAAACAACATGATACTCTTTAGAGATGACCCAAGTTCCTTTCCATACACTGTTCCAGTCCCTCTTGCAACATTTTACGCACTGGGATGCTGATCGTAATGCCATGGAGAACAGAGGTTGGCTCAAGCAGTGTTAGCATGAAAATAAAACATGATGTGCTACAAAGGATACTTTATTGCATGAATTAATAAATGGCTAAAGCTCATTTGTTCTTTGAATTATGCTAGTGGGAGCCACAGTGTCTTTTGGGCCAAGGACACAGTGTGGCTCGGCACTGTGAAGGCTGCGGTCTGCCTGTGTTGTGGTTCTGCTTGTGTGTTATGTATAAGCTGTCAGTGTTACATAAAAATAGAAGTACAGAAATGTTCATAAAACACATAGCACCTTATAAGAGACAAGAGCCAAAGCCATTGCAGGGCCCTGGATGAATATGTTTGTTCTTTATTTTGTTCTACCCTCTTATCTCAAACTTTTGGAGCAACTATGCCTTGCACTTCTAGAGGTGGAAAGGAAGCTTCAGAAACCTCAAGGAATTTTTTCAGAGAGAGAAAACTGGACAAAGAACCCAGGATTTTGGAGTCTAAGTTCTAGGCTTTTCTTTCTGGGGCTCAGTTCTTATTTCTTTTAAAAGAATTTGTTAAGACAAATATTCAAAAGGGAGTGAGATCTGAACCAACCAGTTAGCATTGCATCAATTCAACATGAAACAACCTGTTGACGAGGGGAGCTGTTCGCTCTTTATTTGATTATTTTGTCATCTTGCATACACAGGCATTCTCTGGTTAGAAATGAAAAATGTCTCTCATAAGACAGTTGTTTAATTCTGCCCCTGGCGTGCTCTGTTCAGTGTGGTGGTGCTGTTATTTTTCTTTTAAATTTTCAGACTTCCTGGTTCAAATGCAAAAATGACCCAAGATCCTTTGCATTTTAATTCCGTAATTTATTCTTGGATTTAATCCTCATGTTTTATTTAAAAAATTTTAGTTTGTACTTTTGAAATGCACTTACAACCAAGTGTGGGTTTTAAGATGCAGGGATCAATATTTACCCCCCGAAAAACTTACTTTTAATTTTATAGAAGTTGATGCACTGCTATGATGTGCTATATAGAAATCCATCTTATAGCAAACTTTAAAAAAAAAAGCTATTTTGTAAAATTTTACAAAATGCAGCACCTGTTCACACAGGGAGAAGAGCAAAGACATGAAAATTCATTTTGTAGCACCATGAGTTCTTTGATCAGCCATCTCTTTGCTCCTGTTTTCCCAATCACTACTTTTCTAAGGTGCTGAATGGGGAATTATAATTCTGGGAGGTGACAGAATGAGCTGAACTCCACAGAGGCGAAGGCAGCCAGTTTACTACTATATTTCAAAGGCAAAAAGCCCATACTGATGCCTGAGGAGATTTATTTTCATTTGGATAACAGACAACTTGAGATGAATAGAATGATAGTGAAACAAGTACAGCTCAGAACTGCCATGGAAGTAAGTAGCTTGCACAGGCAGATGCAGGGATAAACAAAGGAACGTGTCAACTGACATTTAAATCTCATTAGAGCATTAGTGTCATTTTCTTGTGTTTGAAGCAAAATAATTTCTATAAACGTGCATAGAGGAATAGAGAAACAAATCTCCAAATACAAATTTTCAACTCTTCCAACAATCTAAAACCCAACAATAAATACTAATGATACCTAATTCTTCTTGCAACATTTTGCACAATTGCTTTATTTGAGCAGCCAGACAACTCTAACGCTCTGCTTATCTCATCAGACCATGGTGGGACTGACCCCACTCAGCACAGCCAATTGTTCATAATTGGGTTTTGTGAACTATGTCAGTATTAGGTGCTCTCTATTGGAAATGTCTTCTACATGATTCCCTGAGAGTCCCATCTATTCAGCTTTTCATTTCTCCCAGTAATGTGGTCATGCTCAGAGCTTCACAATCTTTACAATCTGGAGGAGGATGGAATATTACCATTATCCTCTCTAGCACCATATCTTCACTCAGCATAGGGATCTTGCTGCTCTGAGAGCCTGAGCGGCAGGGGTCAAATAGCCTCCTCTGCTAAGGAATAGTGTCTGTGCATTTAAATGACATCCAGGAGCTGAGGCAGAGAGAGACAGGGAGAGAGAGAGAGAGAGAGAGACAGACAGACAGACAGACAGACAGACAGAGACAGAGATAGAAAGAGAGAGAGACAGATAGACAGACAGGCAGGCAGGCAGGTAGGCAGACAGACAGAGCTAGGAAAAAATATTTGTTATACTTACTACTGATAAAAGGCTATAGTCTTCAATATACTGCAAAAAGAATATCTATAAATTAATATGTAAAGGAGAATAGCCAGTATGAGTACCAATGAACACTGTCAATTTAAAGACAATTTTCAGAAGAAATATAATTTGCCAACAAGCCTATGAAGACATGATCAACTTCATCAATAAGCAAGAAAAAGTACATGAATCTGAGTAGAAAGATAACAGCTTCATGCATCAAATTAACAAACAGACACATTTGCCACTACATATACACATAGTGAAATATCCCCCACACAGGATATTTGCTGATGTGATAGCTGGATAATTGGCTATATATCCAGGTTATGCAAAGGCGTGAGGAAATGGACACCCACTGGAGCGCAAATTAAATCCCTTTTCCTAAGTCATTTGTGGTCAATATTAAACTCTAAAATAAGTACACTCCCTGACCTCACAGTCCCCTGCCTAGGAATTTACTTTGTCAGAATAACAGCAAGAATGTGTATAAATATGCACGCACACATTTACAGGATACTTGGTAATTTTCAGTGAAGAATTAAAGCTCATGTAAGAAACTTTCAATAAATCCTAGAGCATTCATATAGTGACGTACCACACAGTCACCTGAACAAAGAAATTTGATGTGCAGAGAAAAATAGAATCTAAAATCTAGAAGTGTATGCACTTATTAAAAAACATTGCATTCATCAATGCTTGGTGCACATACATCAGCACTCTTAGCAACTGACCGTGACAGTCACCAGTTCTTTTTTTCATTTATGTATTTGGTACAGGGTCTTACCACACAGATCAGACTTGTAGTGATCCTCTTGTTTTCAGCCTCCCCAGTGCTTGGATCACAGGCATGCATCACCACACCCAGTCTCAGTTGCCGACTGAGCAATCCCCAGGGTCAGTGCAGCATGCAGAACTAGGGATCGAACCCTGGTCCTTGCAATTGCCATAGCAGGCGCTTAGTCTGCTGAGCCATCTCACTGGCCCAGTCACCAGTTCTTAAGGAAGAATCACTTTGGAGTTAGTGTTACTGAGAAAGAAAGCAATTCTCACAGGCTGTTTTATGCTTTTTCAATTAACCAAAAAATGTGTGAACTTTGATTTTTTTTAAATTTTTTCCCACAATTTAAAAATACAAGCAAGTAAAAAAAAATATAAGACTCATATCTCATTTAAGGCTACAGATGACACCCAAGTTCAGTCCTGGCCCTGGGAACACTCTGGTAACTGAGTTCCCAAGTGTGATCACCTTGGTGTGGGCTCTCTCACACAATCAGGTCCAAGCCCTTGGCCTGGGACCCAGTGACCCACAAAGCTCAATGTACCAGATTCAAGGGTTCTGTGAACCTGTATGGGAAAGCATGCCTGATTTGTTTTGTTAACATATAATTGAAATTTAGCATTTTCTTACATTGACAGGATAGGAAACAAGTGTCAGAATTTTTCACAGTCCCTATGATGTATCACCAAGAGAAATGGCAGATAGTTTCAGTTTTTAATTAGAGTGATTGCAGATATCTCAAAATACTCTTCATAAACTTCTCTGCTTTCAGGATAATAATTGTTTGAGGGCCTCTCTTAACTGTTGTTTTTCAGCCTAGCAACAAAGAAACACATCTATTAAGATAGCACAGGGCTGCAGAGATGGCTCAGTAGGATAAGTGCTTCTCTGGCAAGTGCAAGGGCCTGAGTTCAATCCCCAGTTCCACAAAAAAAAAAAAAAAAAAAAAAAAAAAGATAGCTACAACTTCCAAAGTTTGTAAATATTTTCATAAATATATGAGCATAATTGTCTTTTTTTCCAGTCTTTAAAAAACATAGTGTGTTGAAGCATTATTCAAAGCAAAAATTCACAGAGCTCACTAGATAACCCTGAAGTCTGTGGAACAAAAAGTTATGTGAGTCCTCCTGGGCTTTTGGAGAAAGACAGTGTAGAGGACATGGTGCTCCAGTGTGATTTAGAGGTCAGTAGCCTACTCTATGTGTCTTGCCTGATGATGTCCTTGAAACCCTTTGAAGACTCATATATATTCTGTTCCAGACCCTTCTCCAGGTGCTTAGAATCTTATATTCAATGAACAGACAAGATCCCTCCTCCTGTGAAGCTGAAGTTTAGAGGATGGGTGGTAGGACAGGATACAGAAAGTAAGAAAGAGAGTAAATAAATAACTGCATATAGATGTAGATCCTCTATAGAAGATACATGATCATGCACAGGCATTTGGGCTCTTTTAAGTGCATCAAGAAGGTACTGGATGCCTTAAACAAGGTAGAAAATGGATTCCATGCAGCCAAGAGAAAACGGAAGATGAAGCAAGAGAGGAGACAGAGAAAAGCAGAACAATGGTTACTGGTGCACTGCTGCTTAGTACTTTCCTTATTTCACTTAAAACATAGGCTATTCTAGAGGCTCTAATGTAACCCTCCCCATCCCCACTATATCCTGCATATATGAGCACGTGATAACTAAACAATTCCATTAAAATGAATAAAATTAATCATTTGTTATGAAACAAAATCAATGCTTGGATATAAGCTTTAGTTGATGAAAGTCCTATAGATTAGAACCACATTTTCTTTGCAGGTAAAAGAAAAATAAAGTCAGATCCTGTGCAAAGCATATGCTGATGGAGTATTCCAAGCCACCAGAAAGTAGGGAGCATATCATATCCAGAATATCAAGGAACTAACAGTTCAAATCTCTGGATAGAGCAGTACTTTCAACAAGAGACATGCAGGGCCACCTGCACCCACATAGAAGCTACTACTCTGTCCCTAGAAATGCTGGTGAGGCTCCCAGTCCTGTGACAGACACATAGCTCTCAGTGACAGCAGCTGTGTGAACACTGGTAAGGGCTGGCAGCCTCGGCATCTTTGGCAAAGAGCCTTGTGTTACAATATTGCTGGAAGTGCCCACCAGGGATGTGACACATCGCAATTACATTGGTGCTTCTGTTGTTGCTGTTGAGTTACTATAGCTACCATTTCTGGAGCTCCTATTCTGTGCCCTGTGTGTTATTGAGAACTGCTGGTATATTAAGCTACTTTAATCCTTCAGAAAATACCACCAATGAAGTATTCTGGTATGATGAGTTGAAAGAGTTAAGTATCCAGCCCCAGCACTGTCCAATAAAACTCTCTACAATGGTGAAAATGTGCTCGATCTACGATGTTCAATATGGTGTCTGTTAATCTACATTGAGCTCTTGACATGTGACAAAGTATATAAATCATTTCTGCATTGCTAGAAAACCTGACACCTTCTACTCAAAAGACAAGAAGTTTATTTTGATTCAGTGGGTTCAGTTCAGGGGTGGCTGGCTCTAAGGCAGAAATGTCATGGCAGAGGGCAGAGCACAGGAAAGCTGCTTGAGACATGGTGGTCAGGAAGCAGAGAGAAGAAGTTCCAAAGGAGATAGATCACCAAAGGCACACCTTTAGTAACCAACCTCTCCACTTGAGCCTCACCTCCTAACATCACATTCAGCTTCTGTGAATTCAGCAGTAGATTGACCCCTTGGTGAATCGATACAGTACCGCCATGTTCCACCTCCAAAGAGCCCTAGCACTGAACGCATAAGCCATTTAAGGCCCTTACATAAGGACAAATGAAGAACTGAATTTTTATTACTTTTAGTTTTATAAATGCAAATTTAAATAGTCACATATAGTTAAGAGATGGGGATAGTACAGGCTTAGACCATGGGCACAAGACCACCAGACCCAGAAGTCGGATTCCATCCCATGGTTACCCGGCTCCAATCATGATCTTCATATCATAGTTATATTGTTAGAGATTAGAGCTTATTGTTTCATGCTCCTTCCTTGTCTATGAGTCAAAAAGAAGGCTAAGTGCTGGTACCCTGAGGAATTGCCCCCTGCAGGTTCTATTGCCATAGATAGTACCATCTACTGTGGACAGTTTTTGTTGGATTCCTTGGTGCACATACATCTGCACTCCTTTAATTCATCAAAGGACATAGTTCTGAGTCCCTAGAAACAGACAAACATTGCATGCAGAAAGGATAGTGTTATGTTTGTATCTAGATGTCCCCCAAAGCCTTGGTTATGCATGTTAAGCTGATTGAAAGAAAGAAGAAAAATTAATAGTAAAACAATGGGTATTGGATATGGTGTATTTGCCACTTCTGATCGACTCTTCATTATCTCTAATCTGTTCAGCTCTCAAGAAGCCAATGAGCTATGCTTTATGGGATTCCTTGCTCCCTGGCTCCTGAGAGGGTCCAACCAATGAGAAAGTGTGGCTGGAACTTGAAGGGCAATGAGAAAAGAGCTTCAGGTCTTTATTTTCTCAACTCTCTTCCTTCCAGGCCACTACTTAGCTGCAGTGAGATGATTTTGGCTCAGGACACAGCCACTAGTGAGTGGTGCCTTCCTCAGCCGCAGGCCTTTTCAGGTTCCAGTAACTGTTACCTCTTGTTCTCTTCACCTAGGACTGCAAACAGCCTCCTGGTCCCACCAACCCTAGGACATTTTCCTCTTGCTGTTTTGTTTTAGCCTGTCTACATGTTTGTAAGTCATTCACTTCCTAAAACCTTTCTTGCCATCTGTCTTGGTTACTTTTCTCTCATTGCTGAGACAAAATACCTTATACCCAGAATTAAGAAAGAAAAGGCTTATTTAGCTCACACTTTATGGAAGTTTCAGTCCATAAACAGTTGGCTCCAAGGCAGACTGGCTCATGGCAGAAGACAAGAGTTCACAGTGGTGGAAAACAACAGAAGCAACAAGAGCAAAAAGGGAAAAAGGCGGAGAGTAAGCTTTTCTCCTTCTCTTATATTGTACGCAAGCTACCTGCCCCAGGGTGTAGCACTCATACCCATAATGCCGGAATTGAACCATGAATCAACCATAAACTTTTACGTATGTGCTGCCAAAGGGAACACAGTCATAAACTGGAGAATCCCACACCATGACTGAGGCTTTGGGGGAACATCTAGATACAAATATAACACCACCCTTTCTGCATGCAACATTCGTTTGTTTCTAGGGACTCAAAACTATGTCCTTTGATGAACTTAAAGGATAAACATTAGTAACTCATTTATGAATTATCTTAAATGAATGATATGGTACTTCATGAAGTGGTTATTATATCATTTACCCACAAAGATGCATCATATTGAAAATCATTCACATGAAAATTTGCCAAGAAGAAATGTCTAATGACCTAGACTTGACTGTAACATTGAAGGATCTAAAGGGAATTTAGATAGAGAGAGAGAGACAGACAGATAGATATAGATATCTATTGTACTATTAGTTTCTCCCTAAAACTGGAGGGAGATAGATTTTTCATATATTAGAACTGGACCAAAAGATGGAGAGAGAGGAGAAGGACAAATAGAAATAATTAAGATGTGCTATCTATATGTACCAACATCTCCTGATGAAATCATTCATTGTGTACTGCAAACATGCACTAATAAAATTGAAACATGAGGTCATTCTCGCCCTCACCTGAGTCCATACCAGGTGAGCCCCTGAGTTCTATGAAGACACCCCCTAATCATCTTCTGCCAGTACCTGTGGAGACAGAAGTCCAAGATGGCACCAAGGATTCTGTAACTATTGTCTCTTCCAAGGGGTAGGTTTTGGATTTTAAAAAAAGGAACATGAAAAAGTAAATTAGAGCTGGGCTCAGTCATATGCCTGAAATGCCAGTTACTTGGGAGGCTAAGGTAGAAGGATTGCCAGCGTGAGGCCAGCCTGGGCAATTTAGGAGCCTTTTTCTCAAAATAAAATATAGCTCAGTGATACATTACTTACCTTAACAAGGCACTGGGGTTAATCATCAGCATTAGGGAGATGGGAAGAAAAGAAACCTAAAGAAGCTGGGCGTGGTGGCGCATGCCTGTGATCCCAGCACTCGGGAGGCTGAGGCAGGAGGATTGTTGTGAGTTCGAGACCAGCCTGAGCTACAAAGTGAGCTTAAGGCCAGCCTGAACTGCATAGTAAGACCTTGTCTCAAAAAGACAAAAAAAAAAAAAAAAAAAAAAAAAAAAAAAAAAAAGAAACCTAAAGAAGATTATTGATATTTGTGCTATGGCTTAGAGCTACAATGTCTTCCAAATGCCTCATGTGTTCATGTGCGGGGCTTGTGGAGGGTGACTGCACAATGGGGACTCTGGATATTAGGAGGTGGCCACTGGGGCATGGCACAGAAGGGTGTGTCTTCCTCCCCAGCTCCTCCTGACTCTCTCTGTTCTCTGTCCCCCGTGAAGGAAGCGTCTCTCAATTCATTTCTGGCTTGGAGACTGTACCTGTGAGCTTGTCCTTTTTTAATTTTTTTTTTATTTTATTGAAGAACAAATAGCAATGAGACAGTTTCAAGACAAATTAACAGGACAAATTCAATAAATTAATACATTGCAAACTGTTTTCATAATGTTTTGGTATTGTAAAGGGTACATACATGATATTATACTTAGGCTGTAGTGTCAGGCACCATGTCCTGAGAATGTGATTGAATGAGGAATATAATTAGCAAGATGTCTACCATGTGATTTGGAGTAGATTTAAGGGTATAATACATTCTAATATTTCTAAGAAGAAATAATAATATCTATTAAATATCATGGTACTTTTCTAAGTTCTAAGGATTCAGTATGAATAAAACAAGCCTAATATCCCTGGTCTCAGAGCTTTCAATCAATTAATAGAGATAAATAAAGTCAGCCAAAATATGTAGTATTTAAGATGTAAGAAATAAAGAGAAGCAGTAAAGAATGTCAAACAGTGAGCACAACATGGCACAGCCTCAGAGCACCTCAAGGAAAAGGTGATAGCACAACAAATTCCCGAAAGAAGTGAGGCAACAAGATAGGAATGCATCTGGGGAGAGGAAATTCCCAGAAGAGGGTATTAGCAGTGCAGAGCCCCTGAGGCTGAGCCCTGAGGAGCAGCAAGAGAGGAAAGGCTTCAGCAGTTGCTACTTCTGGGAAACAAGGAGTTGAAGACATAGTCAGGGGAGTTTTGTTTGTCTTGTTTTATTTTATTTTAAAGAAAATAATTAACAATAAAAATGATATAGACACCACATGCCCCACCCTCAGGCCCACTAAGGGTCTGGGCGTGGATGTTCACACCTGTAATCCCAGCACTGGGGAGGCAGAAAACAGGACGATCGCTGCGAGTCTAAGCTGCATAGTGAGACCCTGTACCAAATACAGTAAAAAAAAGATACGGAATTTCAAGAACAGCTGATAGGAAATTAACAAAGGTTATTTATTATATTGCATATTGCTATCTTCAAAGTAGTTGCTCAGATGATCAGAGACAGGCATCAAAATTGATCAAACAATGTAAGCACTCTAACTGTTCCTTTTAATGAATAAAAATTAGTAGTGCAATTGTCTTAGCTATCATATATATATATATATATCCCCCTTTCCTTCTTTTCTCCTTTCCCCCATCCCAATTGTTCTTTCCTTTTGAATAAGTTCTTTCCCTTTCACAACATCTGTTATACCTTTTGTTTCTTACTCTTTCAGTTTCTTATACTAGGAAGACAATATAGTGTTTACACAGGAGATTCTGATTTCTTTCACTTATGAGTATAATCTCATCTACTATGGTCTCATTTACATATTGTATGTATTTATCAATAAAAGTCTTATGTTTATCTGTAGTACTCCAATGTATAAAAA
This sequence comes from Ctenomys sociabilis, assembly GCA_004027165.1. Taxonomy (NCBI): domain Eukaryota; kingdom Metazoa; phylum Chordata; class Mammalia; order Rodentia; family Ctenomyidae; genus Ctenomys; species Ctenomys sociabilis. The sequence goes on along the minus strand of PVKA01017972.1, from coordinate 7,562 downwards.
TACCATATCTTTTCAGTTTTAATTTGTGTACACTCTATATTACTTGAATTTTTTTCTTCCAGCAGGGTCATGCTCTGTGTTGGCCTTGAACTCACTATGTAGCCTGGGTTGGCCTTGAGCTCACAGTGATCCCTGGGATTACAGGTGTGCTTTGTCATATGCAGTTTACTTGAATCTTAACACAGGATTATATATACGCCTTTAAAAATGTTTAAACCAATTTACTTTCTCAACGATTCAGAAAGAGATATGCTAAGCATCTAGCACATGCCAAGAAATTAAACTGACTTTCCAAAAGCAGCAACACTGTCACAGGAAGTAACTCAAGAAATTTTTGATCAAAATTGCATGTGGATATTACAGGATTATTGTGTCAAAAGGAATCACATGGCCTCAGCGAAATAGTTCCAACGCCAAAGTCTGCTATAACCATGACAACCCCATACCAGGAATTTACACCGTGTGTCTTGCCCAGTACCATAGCCTCTGACAGCAATTTGCATTTACTTCTACTGAGTTGAGGGAATTTGTATACAAGAATATTATGAAATGTCACTGTTGTGATTCATTGTCCTTCAACAAACTATCAGCCTTAATACAAGCAAAGGTGTCCCCAAAGGAAGTTGCTGAAAGATATTGGCCAAAACAACTTGCTAGATTCCTCATTGGATATAGAATTGCATGTTCAGCAGAAGTCTCTATGGGCCTCCAGGAAGCAGCATCTGCGAATGACTCCCATAAGATTATGCAGGATTTCCTTCTCTCTGAATTTCCTCTGTCCATTTTGTTACTATAAGAGTCTTTTAAGAACTATAGTACCCTTCCTTTCCTTCCACCTTATCCCCTCCTTTCTCCTCCTTTCCTTCATAGTTTTTGTCTATAGGTATCCTCTTATTTTTTCCCCTGCAACATACATTGTACCTTTATCTCCCCTGCAAATTCCAGCTGGCCTCTCCCTCGTTACTGGTCTCCTGTTTTTATTCTTCTGTTTTGTTTTTCCTATGTATTCCTTTATAAAATTTATGTTCAATATTCATATTGTAATGAATATATTTTGATAGACTTTAGATACTTTATAAAATTAAACACGAGAAAATTAAATATAAAAATAAAAGGGTTTTTGTTTGTTTTTTTTTGACTGACCCGGGGATTGAACTCAGGCCCTTGCACTTGCCAAGCAAGCACTTACTCTACTGAGCCATCTCCCCAGCCCCCTTAAAAGGTTTTTCATTTAAAGAATAAAACAAAAGTAGGAATCCTTGCCTGGGTGGAATCCTATTAGTGGAATTTGGATCAGTTCTTAGCCAAGGTGAGTCCAGTCTGTGGCTCTCAGGCTGCACAAGGCCCTAGGCAGCCAGTAGTACAGTCCCGCAAGACTTTTTAACATCTTGCAGTTGATTATTAGTAATTTGTTTTTTTTTTATGTGTTTGAGACTGGTCTCAAATTCATAATCCTTCTGCCTCAGTCCCTGAGTGTTGGTTATACAAGGCTGTGTCACCACCATGCCTGACTTTTATAGACATTTTTCATGAGTCGATTACATGGTGCTTGAGTACAGGCTACATAAAGGGCAATGGCACACCGTGTGGAGGGCACAGTGGGACACTTTCTCCTGTGCCTGCCACAGTCAGTTATATTGAAACACATGTGCATCAGATGTTACATGTACTTGTGAGACTTGGCCAGTAAAACACAGCAATTACCAATAGCAGAATTTCAACACACCCACAGGTGTGTGCCCATGAAGGCCAATATTTATTGTTATTAAGATTGTTATTAAGCAGACATGTGAGTTTTCTTATTCTTATTCAGTTGTTCAGCTATTCAATTTATATATTTTATGTGTCTCAAACACATAAATTCTTCTTCACTCGTTGCAGCCCAGGTAAGCAAAAGGTATTAATTGAAAGTCAGGCATTAATTGAAAGAGGATTTAAGGAGATGATAAATTTGAGTCATCTATGATATCAGTCTGCATCTGTGTGCCCAAGGCAGACACTGCCAATCACTTACAGACTTCTGCCTCCACCTATTGGGACAGTAGTGTCTGAATTCTTCTCACTTCACAGCACTTCACTCTGGAGATGTGCTGAGGTTCACTGCCAATAAAAATTGCTATAATTTTGATCTAAAATGCTCCCCAAAGACCCTCTTGTTGAATGCTTGTTTTCCTGACCCAGGCACTATTCAAGGGAGATGGTGGGGCCTGCTTTGAGGAAGTTAGGCCATTCGGGGAACTCCCTTGAACTCTCTGTTGAGTAGATGTGGGGATTCTGGGTCTTTCTCTTCCTAGCTGCTGTGAAATGAGTAGATCTCCTTCACCACAGGCTCCTTCCACAGTGAACTGTGCTACTACAGGCCTAAGTGATCATGGGCTGACACCTCTGAAACCTTGAGACCAAATGAAGCCTTCCTCCTTTCAGATTGGTTATCTCAGGTATTTTGTTGCAGTGACAGAAAGCTAACTGACACAACCTAAAAGTTACTATCCTTTGATAGCAACTCTTGTATAGTCAGCTATCATTGAGTCTTGGTTGTATCACTTGTAAAGAACTACAAGGTAAAGACAGAGAAAATGAACTTCATACTCTAAAGAATGCTCCCAGAGCCACAACTTGGATGAATAGGTCAGAAGTTTGCACTGAAGCATCAAATTTTAAAGGATAGAATATTTGCAATCTGTGAGGGTTCTTCACCTCCACTACTTCCAGCACCACCACTACCTCTGAGCACTTGTTCAGGGAGTGCAGTGCCAGGACATAGACCCTCAGAAGCTGGGGAGGAAGGAACAGCCAAGAAGCAAAAAAAAGGGGGGCTTCAGGTTGAGTACCTGGATTATTTCTTTTCCTCTGTCTCTTCTCTCCTGCCCACAGTCTGTTTTGAAATACTTAACTCCTATCAGTACAAGTGTACATTTTGTGTGTGTTTGTCCCAAATTTCAAATATTGCTAAATGTCTCTTGATCTTTTCATACCTGATGATGGAACCTGTTTCACTACATCAACTGGAAGAGTCCAAGAGCTAAATCAGAGTTTAAAAATATGGGTCAGAAACCTTAAAAAAGTATGAATCTTTTTAAAATAAATTTATTTATTTGGTACAGGGTCTTGTTATGCAGCTTAAACTCACAATGATCCTCCTGTCTCTGCTTCCCCAGTGCTGGGATGACAGGCATGTGTCACCATGCCTGATTTTGGGTGGTCAGTAACAGTGCACCCTGGGTTCTGGGGCTGGTGTGGCATGAGGTACCAAGGATCAAATCTTGACAACCTAAGACTGCATTTTTACAAATGAAAGAAATAAGTGTTTAATCATTTGTATAAGTTTTATTGGAGAATTGTTTATCACAATGAAAACAAAATAACCTAAATCTCCAACAACAAGGAATCAGTCATATAAGAACAAACTATCATGTTAAGTATTGTACAAAAGTTTTAAACCAATTTACCTTTGTTCATAAAATGTTATGTGCTTCAAAGCAAAACAGCAAACATTACAAATGACATATCTGTTTTTTAAAACATCGTATAATGGCCAATAGTATATTTAAATAATGCCAAAATATTATAAGTAGTTAGTTCCTAGGTGGGCTTAAGGATTGTTTTTATTATTTTATTCATTTTGCTTGCCAGTAGGAGTGTTCTATGTTTCACTAAATGAATCCATAAGGTGGTTTAAATATCCAAATGCAACAAAAGTCTTTCATTGTTTGCTTTTGTGTTAACCTTTTTTTCCTTGGTGATTATGGTAAGTGGGGCAAGTTTTGGGAATGTTAAAGGTGTGCGTGATGTGCAGTACGAACATACTCCTTCCACCAACTTAGTATTTGTATTTCTTACTACTGTTATTTTGGAAGAAGGAGAAACACTGGACTTTCAACAAAAACAAAAGTTAATACAGGGCAATAAAGGACTTTTTTTTGTATTTAGGACAGGGTGTACACAGTGTACAGAGTCTCACTGTGTAGATCAGACTCATAGTGATCCTCCTGTTTACAGGCTCGCAAGCACTGGGAATACAGGTGTGCACCATCACACCCAGTCTCAAGCTCTGTCTCAGCACACGCTGGGGGCAGGGCCAGCACTGCAGGCCCAGTAGGACCTGTTTTGACTTTACTCACCCCAGGATTAATTTTCGGGAGGATGTCTTTTGTTTACCCTCATTCCTACTAAGTGTAGTATAAACACTGAGAAGCCATCTCAGTCCAGAAAGAATAGCTATCATAGAGAAATCAACTAATAATGAACGCTAGAGAGGCTTTGGGGAAAGAGAAACCCTTCTCTACTGTTGGTAGGAGTGCAGCACAGAACAGCCCCTATGGAAATCATTGTGGAGACTTCTCAAAAAACTAGGATTAGAAGTCCATTCAACCCAGCTATTCCCCTTCTGTGTATTTTTCCAAAAGAACTGAAAACATCACACCATAATGTTATATATGCACCATGTTTACAGCAGCACAATTTGTCATAGTAAATCTTAGAAATGACCCAAATGCCAGTCACCGGAAGAATGGCTAAAAAAGACGTAGTACTTTTATACAATGGAGTATTACTTAGCTATAAAGAAAGGAAAACTTGAGGCTTTTATAGGTTACTGGATGCAACTAGAGGGTATGCTTATAAGTGAAATAAATCAATATGTGTAAGTATCATAATGTCTCCTCAGTGTAAGAACCTAAAATATTAAATAAAATCTGAAAGTTACAATAGATATAGTAAAACATAAAGAAATTTAACATAAGGAATAAAGAATTGAGATGAAGAAAAGGAGAAAAGATAGAAGAAGAAATGGGAAAAATCATGTAAGTCTATAGACAGGATAGCTTTTTGAAGGTAGCAAATTTAAAATTTTCACTTTGACCAATTTTATATGCTAATATCTATAATCTGAAGAACTATATTGGAGAGAGAAACGTGCAATATAACAATCACTGTTCACCTTTTTAAAAAATGTATATTTCTAATGTATTTCTAAAAGGGACAGTTGCTATTGGTTAGTCTTATTGGCCTATATCTGGTAATCTGAGCAGCACATTTGATGATGCAAATGCCTAGTATAAACAATTGTTAATTTTCTATTCCTGTTTTGAAATACTGTACTATTTTTATTTTTTCAAGGAAGCGTAGTATCACTTCTACTCAGCAGAATACTTACTAAATGGGTGGTTGTGAGGAACAAGTGGGCTCTAAACAGAAATATATTTTAGACATTATAACATCTGTACAAACACCGAGTGATATTGAAGTAGTGTCTTGTAACCCAGATTCTTTTTCTCTGTGTGTGTGTGTGTGTGTGTGTTGTACTAGGGATCCAACTCAGGACCTTTTGTTTGCCAGGCAGGTGCTTTTAAGGCTGAATTGTATTCCCAGTCCTGTGACTCAGATTCTTGATTAGTTGCATTTTTTGTTGCTTTGTTGCTTTGTTTTGGTTTTGGAGAAAAGGTCTTGCCATCTTTTCCAGGTTGGCCTTGAGCTTCTGAGATCTAGACATCCTCCTTTGTTAACATCCAAGGCCCACAGGTATAGGTTACCACACTCAGCTGATTAAAATTTGTAGTGGTCCTTTTGCAATTATAGTGGTCCAATAAATATGATAGCAGTAATTTGCAGCTTACATGTGAGTGAGACCAAGCACAAAGAGATTAGATTCACTCCAACCACAACTTGTTTTCTGTGTGTCCTGATGAAATTTATTGGTGTTTTTTAATTGTATTTTGTTTTGTTTTTTGTACTGGGTTTCACTATGCAGTTCGGCCTTGTAGTGATCCTCCTGTGTCAGCCTCCCCAGTCCTGGGATTACAGGAATGTGCCACCATGTCCAGTTTCAGGGGCCGACATGCTGCAGGCATGCAAAGCATGCAGTACTGGGAATCGAGTCTGGGTCCTTGCACTTGCCAGGTGCTTAGACTACCGAACTATCTCCCCTGCTCTCCTCATGAGCTTTAAATCAGCTTATTGAACAGCTGACTTTCTTTGAGTTGTATAAAGAACCTAAAAACTTTATTTGTCCTGGGTGAAAACATCACTAAATGAAAATAGCTCCCAATAAAAGACAGCACCCTAGAAACAGTCAAACGATCAGTGAGTTTGGACCAGTAGTTTCCAAAGGTGCTTCTACCACAGCAGTCCCCATGATGACATCATGATTTCCAAGGATAAGGACGATGTCTGCTTTCATATGTCTTTTGTTCATTTAAAGAAACAGCTTAGTATTTTTATATTGCACTTACAGAAAGACGAATATAATTTAGGTTAGATTCCATATGTGTACTCTTATTACTCTCTTCTGATTTTAAGCAGGATTAAAATAAAACTATTTTCATAGTCCATTAAAAATAAAATGGGCCACAGACACTGTGCCTACTAAGTAAATCGATGACGGCAACCCTTGAAGATAGAGGTCCTACCTGAGACTTAATGAACCAGAATCTCAGCAGTGCTTTAATGAGCTCTCCAGGTAAATCCAAGACTTTGATAACAACTAGGTTACATGATTCAAAACAAGACGGTAGAACCTTTTATGCTGTAAAAGATGAAAATTCTCCTTATTGACCCCATTTTTGTTTTACTGATAAGATATGCAGATGATCTTTACAGTCACAAGTCTTTCATTTGTGATCAGATTGAGTGAGTATCCTTGCAGCTGTTTTCTAAAACTGGGCTTTATCCCGGAGATGTTTACTTTTTATTTTAATTTTTTTAATAGATTGCAATTTGAAAATAAATTATTTACAAAAACATGAATACAACAATAAAAATTGTCCAAAATAGAGCCTAGGGATCCTGAATTGACCCAAAGCACAGATCCGGCATGTGAGTGGCACATCCCGGGATCTCTAGAACCTGAATTGGCCCAGAGGAAAAGCCCAGCATGGAACCCATCAGCAAAACTCCTTGCAAAGAGGCTAGAGGCAAGACCCACCCAGCTGATTCAGTAGCAAAACATCTTGCCAGATGTTCATGACACAAAGGGTTCACCTGAAAGGCTGAAGGAAGAAGAAGAGCACAGCAGCCAGACCCAAGCCACACTCACCTGGAGAAGTCTGAACTTCGTAGATCCAGACCTGGTGCTAAGGTAATAACTTTATCTAAGCTCTACACCAAAGGTCAAAAATCAGTGGTATACAAAATGATAAAGAGAAGGAACAAAAAGCAGTCTCAAGCCCTGAGTACACCTAGTACAAAAGCAGAAACATAGAGGAAATTGGAAATCACATGCCTGAAATCTCTGAAATAATAGTGTGGGAAGTAAAGAAACAACTGCAGAAAGGTATACAAGAGATCAGATCAGAAATAATTCCTGAAATAAAGAATGTAGCAACAACTATAATCAAAGAGGTACTAAATGCTTCTAAAGAATACACTGATAAGAAATGAAGCAGAATATTAAAATGATCGAACCCCTAAATAAGCAATATAGAAATAAATAGAATGTATGAAATGGATCCAAAGTGATATCTCCTCCTAGTTTTAGAAACTGTAAAAGCTGTATTTCTTTTTTCTGTTGACTTTATATTACTTCTTCCCTGTCCTTTATACACACACATATATGAAAAAAAAAA